>JADDOH010016665.1:0-15166 GCA_016648135.1 Agrypnia vestita
GCGTTCAAGTACACACATTATACAGCATTATTTGGAAAACATTAATAACCTCGCAGGACTATATTCCTGCCTTGATAATGGGTCGAAAATGTTCAAGCTATTATGATCTAACATCAATAGTTATGGAGATATGCGACATCAAAGTTTGCATTTTTTCTTCAATATTTATAATTTTTTTTTGTAAAACGTTGGATTATTATTACAGTAACTTATATCGAATATGAAAAAATCATTCCCTTTAATACAAGTTAAATAAAATAATAAAAACCTTCGAATTCCTATTGGAAAATAGTCCAATTGAAACGAATCAATTTTACGTAATCGATATAAGTTACTGTAATGATTGTCTAACGTTTTACAAAAAATAAGTCAGTTATATTGAAAAAAAATGTAAACTTTGATTTCGCATTTGTACCCATAACTATTGATATTAGGTTACGCTAGCTTCAACATTTTCGACTCATAATCAAGGCAGGATAATTTTACTGCGAGGATATTAATGTTTTCCAAATAACCCTGTGTAAGCATAAATAATTAAATTATTTGTTGTAACTTGTAGTTTCAAATAAAAAATAAATAATGTTAAAAGAAACTTATTTTTATTTATTGAACTATTATATACAACGATATAATCATATTATTGTTCATTTTACTGTAAATTAGAATAGTTGCAATCTTGGATCATTTGGCTGGATAGGCCAAAAACGGCAGTCCTTATCAGGTCGGTCCATTGTAGGCAAGATCCTTTCCATGAGTTTGGATCAGCTTCCCGACAGCCTCCACGCGCCGTCTGTCCGACATGCCGACTGCCCGCCAGCCCAACTTCCCGACACGTTTTTTCATTTTTAGATTTGCATTTGCATTTCTTTTCAAAAATATGCAAACATTTTTCATTATTAACACTTGACCAGTTTCCTTCTAGAAAAAAAATTAAGAATTTTTTTTTCTGGAAGGATATTTTGTTTCATACCACTCCTAGAAATTGTTTTGAATATTTTGATCTACTTTACTGTAACTATTGTTTACAAAGGTAATTTAAACTATTATTTTAAACAACAGATACCAAAAACTCATCAAAATATTCAAAACAATTATAGTTATGGTATGAAATGAACTACTTATTACTCTTAAGTAACCCATTAGGAAATTTTTTTCTTAAATATTCTATTTTAAATTTAAATTTAAATCACGAGACACTAAATGTTCGTTCTTTTTTTTTTTTGTGCCCACATTTTTATGTGCTTCAATCATTTCAACAGCGTCATTAAGTAGACTAGTTAAATATTCCGATCAATGTTTTTAGTAAAAAACTTTTTCAAAAACCTTTTGTGAATAACCGGTCATTATATGCTTTACGGTCGACGTAATTTCCCAGAGCCAATTATTTGTCGAACGGCAAACCCGCAAGTAATTAAATACATAGTTCGCTTCATCCACCAAAAGCCGAGAATTTTAATCAACCTTCGAAACAAATCCTTTGATCTGTGCGTTTATTATTTAACCTCCAGCACCGAACCAAGCCGCGGGCTGTCTCGGTGGCTGCACGGGGCGACTGTCTCAAGGGCGCCAGACTAGAGCTGGACCCGCACCTGAAAATGTTTTAATACATCCCTAACCAAATTTATAATCTTTTGACGAGACAACACCCTTGACACTATCAAAAATATATCAAAATCATTTTAATTTTTAGCTGCAGCTAAAAATGCAGCTAAAAATTAAAATACTAAGGTAAAATGTCATAACTTTGAACTGACTCATCCCCTACGGCTCGAATTAAGACTTTATTTTGTTATAATATACGTTAGTAATTCTTCCCCTCCTTGAAGTCCAATCTGATATCAAAGGTTATCATCTTGGGTCCATCCGTCAGTTTTCCGCTGCTCTTCGTGCAGAATTAATATTGTTTTACTTTAGAAATTCACTTAGCTATATGAGTGCTTTGAAATACAAACACAATTCTGGAAAGAATTATTCATAGTTTTTTTGAACACCAAATATTTATTTATTCAAAGAAAATATGTTTTACATAATGATCTTTATTTAATTCGAATGATATTTATATTTTACCACTTAAGTTTGAGAGTAATAAAATCGTACATCCACAGGTGAAGTTAACTTAAGTTTTTATATCTTATATCCTCTTATGTCCTCAAAGATATCTCTGCCCGGTTGTTTCAAGTTCGATCAAAGTAAGCGGTCGATTAAAGCATAGATTTTTACGAAAACGGATCGTCTGATTGGTGGAGAACGTAAAAATCTATGCTTTAAAAGAACGCTTACTTTAATCCAACTTGAAACAACCGGCCCTTAGAGCTTAGAAACTGGAGAGAGCTGGCACTAGACCGAGATGAGTGGAGGAAAATTATTGAGGAGGCCAAGACCCACCAAGGGTTGTAGTGCCAAGAATGATGATGATGATGATCTTATAACTTAAGTTCAATACCTAACCTGCCGATGAGAGAAACTTTAGTAGTAAAATATAAAAATATTATTTAACACACGTAGAGGTAACAAAGTTAATGTTTTTCCTGATTTGCCAACCTAATTTATCTAATTCAATGGTCATAATCATCAAATCTCAACAATGTTAACGCCAAATTCATCCATGTTTTACATATTTTACATTTTTAAATTATTATAAGAGATTAAATTTACAATAAAATAAAATACTTAGTTTTAAACCACTTTATTACTATACTAGCATATACATTTGTCAACTAGTTTCGGTTGGTCTCAACCTTCTTCGTATGATTATAGACTGTCTTTATTATGCTTATCCTAAAGAAGGTTGACAACAACTGAAACTAGTTGACAAATGAATAAATAGGAGTAAAATTGTTTAAAACTAAGTATTTAATTTTAAATATAATATAATTTCAAGCAACAAAGTCTTTCCTTGCTTTGAAAAAAATTTCTAATAGAGTTTTAATCGAATCGTAATCCTGAGACAGTCTATTTATTGACAGGTAGATAAATGAATTCAGTGTAAAAGCACGCTGAATCGGAAGGGCGATCACCCGTAGCAATAGCTTTATCTTATCTTTTGTAGTCACTAATCACCTTTATCGCTGTCATTAATTTCCTAACCGTTCAGATTGATTGTACACTGCATAAAAATAATTGCAAATTTATTATTTTTCGGTATGATAAGCTGTAGATAATATAATTTGAAGTGTTTGTGTTTCATCTATTCAATTGCTAAATACTGAACAATTTACGAGTACGTAGGTACATTATGATTATAGCCTTTTCTGAATTGACATCCAAATACTCAAAATAGACCAATAACGTTCATCTCGGTGCAGTGTTATGTTTCTGTTTTAATATTTCCAACTAATTAATCATTCATCTGGAAAATGACAATATTTCCAGCATTACGACTCTAAAAAAATTCTATCTATATTATATATTATACATTTACTTTTAAATCTGAGTTACAATTAACATAACGTTCAATTAACAAAACTGGATATCTATTTCATATACTTGATATAAAATAGATATCCAGTTTTATATTATCGTATACCAAAATTGGATATCTGTCTGTCTATCAATATCTAATCTATTCAATTCTACACTCTTTGACCCATCTGATTGACGTGTTATTCTTCAGAATCTTGCGCAAAATATTTGGAAAACAAATTTTGCATAATCACGCATGACACTTATCCTACATCCCTTGTCCCCAAACCCCCTATAAATTCGTATAATATTGAGTGCAATTCGTTCCAAATTTTTCATGGTTTCTCTTTAGGACCAATAATAAAATACAGTCACTCCAATCCCTGGACATCTCACTCTTCGAATTTTGAATATTTAGTATCATTATTATTGTGTTTTGGGCCTACGTAAAACAAAGACACCTCCTTCCACTAATACCTTATCAACTTAAATTATGACCGCTAGTATTTTATAGAATAAATCTAAACATGATTGCTAAGATACTGACGATTTGGTTATAATTTTACATCTGGACGATGTGGGAGAAGAAATTAATAAGGGCATATGAAATAATCTTTATTCTATAAGCTTTAAATACACTTTTAATACTTATTTGATGTAATTTTAGTTGAAACATGAGAATTGTGAGGTTACGTTTGCGGTAGAGCGAAGCTTTGTTAGACCAAACCACCCGGATAAAAAGGTACTCTAGAAATTAATCCTTTTTCTAAAAGCATTGCAGACATCGGATGCCGCAAATAAATGTATTTACTGTGATAGAGGTACGTGAAAATATAGAAATCTGTTATTTAAGTACAACGAACACCGACGTACACCAACGTCTCGTTTATTTTTTATTTTTATTCCCGTCATTAAGTGTTGGGATAAAGATCTTAAGATCCCAATATTATTCCCCAACTCAGAAATTGCAGGTGTTTGAACACAAAATCCTAAGAAAGCTCTTTTGTGTAATTTACGAAAATAATATTTGCCATCGTTGCCATAACATTTATTAGCTCTGCGGTGAGCCTGACGTCGTAAAGTTGATTAAAATCCGTCGAATTTGACGGTCTGGACATCTGGCTTTAACGGGATAGTCATTAGCATGTGACGTTTCACGGACCAGCGACGGAGCTTCGGAAGACCATTAGTTGGACGGGATGCGAAGAGCTCTGGATGTTTTTGAGGTCAATTTTTTATGAGACGCTGACAAAATAAATACAACAATACATTACTCATTTCAAATCCAACCCAATATCCCTTTTACAGGTGTCTTCGGCCCGCTCTAACAACATGGATATATTCAAAGTATCAATCCAATGCGATCATATATGAAATAAGCATACGACATGCATAGCAAATAAATAAAAGCAAAATAAAGTGCAAGGGGCGAAAATATAATTTTAATTTTTTCTTAAAATAAATCGAATTTAAAATTTCATAACAAGCAAACGTCTCATTTTTTCAAAAAAAAATCATGCGCTACATGGTAGGTAATGTTATTAGCAAGATGTGTGGAAAATTTGAACAAAATTGGCTTGATAGCTGTAATATCATCTCCAAAAGTCTGAAAAAGATAGTTTCTAGTAAAATACAAGAGAGTAATGAAATTCGTTTAAAAAATTCACATGTCACGCATGTGTCTAATTTTGTGTTTTAGGGGTTCAGATCATAATCTCACACCCTGAACAAACTCCATGTGGGGCCCAAGATTTGTCCTGGTCCCCTATCTTCACACCAAAATACACTTTTTTAACAAAATTAGTAATATTTCTTCGTTGTTTTTTCACTACAAATTCACCACAAATATAGCAAAAACTCTCAGAAGAATTTACACAACCTCTTAAAGTCATTTTTGAAACGCACGTTACGAAAGTTGGAACAGAAATAAATAAATGAAAGGGCATGGAAGAAAGTGGCCACCTTGGGAATTCCGTCATTTGTATATATCGGGATTTTCCATACTTACTATGGAAAATCTCCATATATATGATTCAACGCTGACTAATTTTATTGTCATGAGTTACTAAATGTATTGTTTCAGTCTATAAAACATAACATTATCTTATAATAAGTTGTAATTAATAAAAAAAATATATTTCGGCAATAAACTCCGTTTTGCACCTTGAGATAGGCAATCCCACAGTAATTTACGTTTTGCGGAAAAACCTTACGTGATGGAATTTTTTTGATAATTTTCCTGAATTCAGCATCCAAAAATACATGGGAATTAACTCTTATTTCAAAGAAAAAAAAATGTCGCAGACCTGTGTTATTGTCAAGAAAACGGATGTAGTATGACGTGATATCTGCATGTATATCAGCATTAATCTTAGAGTTAGTACATTACATACATATTATCTTCTTCTTCTTCTTCAGCCTTCATCTTTCCACTGTTGGATATAGGCCTCTCTTCCATACCCTTCCATCCTTCCTTGTTGTTTGCTAATTGTTGCCATTTCTTTCCCCCCTTAGCGGCTATATCGTCGGCTCATCTCTTTTAAGGTCTTACAATGCCTTTTTTATTTCTCCATTTCTGAATTCTGGGTGGCCATATTTTAGCATCCTGCCTTGCAACATGTCCTGCCCATTATCATTTTAGCTTCGCATATACCTACATATTATATGTACGACTTGTTCTTGTTATGCGATAAAAATAATCAACATTATTATGATGCGGACTTCGAAAGAAAGAAATTCGAATTCCTCTAAAGAAATTTGAGTTTCTTATACGGGGCTTAAGATGCAAAATGTCAATAGCTCCACTTAGAATCTTGTGTAGTAGGTACGGCAGGGTTGGATATTTTATATCGGGACTCCAGTTTGCGCATTTTATTAATATTTCCACAAATTTTAGATTTTCGAGGTATTTTTTTTCAATTCACAAAAAAGTTTTTTTTAAATATATAATATTTTCACAAAAGTTCAAACCGTGAATTTCTCTCTGCACCAGAGAGACAATCAACATTTTTCCTTAGCACTCTAGGTAAAAGTAAGTTCCGACACATTGATATAAATATTCTCCACGTGTTCTTTCAAATTCTACGCATAGTAAAAAAGAATCAAATTCTACGAATAGTAAAAAAAATAATTATGACTCGCAATAGATTTCACTAATCCTTATTGAAATCTCTTTCTTTTTGGTAAACGTGGAATAATGAATTTGGCCTCTTTTTTTGTTTTTTTAACGGTCAAATGGAAAGCACCATAGCTAATGACGAAAATAATCGCCTTGATCTTAATTCTGATATAATAGCTGTGCAAATATCTCGATGCCAGAACGAGACAAGATATTTTGCAGCTTTAAAAAAACTGAATCGCCAAAATCATTTCGAACGTTTATTTCAATATCTCCGTTTAAATCGTTAGTTTTAGGTCTTTAAAAACAAACTAAGATTTAGTTACGGCAATTCCGATGTGTAATCTCTGAATTCGGACGCGTATTTGCTGTGAAATATACGGTAGGCCTTTACTCCGCAAAGAGCGTTTATCGGTTTTATTACTCTTTTTCCAGTCGAGAAAAACTTTTTTAATATAAGCTGTGTCCGCAATCAAGAGGTCGGACTATAAATAGTCAAGTTTAATACAATTTTTGAAAATTTTAAAATAAGGTTAACATCGTCCGATGAATAATATTCCAACTAACGTCAAATTTTCATGACCGTTTAGAACTTTTTTTACACTATTTTCATTTTGTACACTATCTTCGATACACTATTTACTGGGTTATTGTGGCACCTCGTTAGCCTTAATATTGCGTCAGGCTGTAATAATCCGTAATTCGAGCTGATAATAAAGCCTACAATGGCAAAATAAATGTTGTTAATGATGTCAGAAACCTGCCCCACAATAACCTAAATATGCAGAGAAATAATCTAACTTACCTGAAAATTTTACATCGGATAAAGAATTATTTTTCATGTAATATAATGATGATTATTAATTTTGAAAAATAATAAACATTTTACTAACCACTTTAATTATTTTGACGTTGACCACATTCAAAATCGCTGCATCATCATTAGGATTGAAATACAATAATACTTTCCTCTCTTTCTATGTCGATGTGCTCACGACAGCGTGGTAGTTAGTGCTTTCATTCCCGAGATCCCGGACTTTTCTAGATACCGTAATCCTGGTGCTGAGCTTGTCCAAATATCGGAATTGCTGTGCTGGCAGATTTTTCGAAAGTATTAAGTTTTTAATAAAACCACAATCGTAGTTTTGCCACTTTGTTCCAGCCATCGGACTAACTTAGACACTTTGAACTTATTTGTCGCACTTTAAGTTTTTATTATAATTATTGATTTTTTTAGTGTTTTAGTTTTGTACAGTTGCTTTTATATTTAAATTTTGTTAACATTTTACCTGTATGTATAAAACCTGAAAAATAAGTAATTTATTTTATCTTTTATTTTTTCTAATAATTTAAACATAAAATTTTGGGATTGAAAATCCCAATCCTTATTTATAAATATTAAGTACCTATAACTGCTTTATGTCTGCTTTTTAAATTAACTATAACTGCTTTATGTCTGCTTTTAAGACGAGAGCCGTTTTTTTATTATTTTTGTGATTCCGGGTCCGTTGCACTAATGCAACGTGTAAAGGAGCTCTGATCATGTCTCGGACGTGATAATATGCCCTTCTTGTTGTAGATTGACTTCTTGATTGACCCCTTAGTTCTTTTATCCTTAAGGTTTTACGGCTATACGACTCGTAATTTACCTCAAAAAATATGACTCCTAAGTCAATTTCACAGTTAACTTCGAGGCCCCTATAGCCAGGTGCAATGCATCCATCTACCATTGTGACTAGAGAATGCAATCTCAGTATATAGAGATCTCGTACTGTAACGATATTGGCCTATTCAAATAGACATTGCTGAAAAATTATACGAAAATATCTATCTGCTAAAGTTTATAGTAAAGAGAAGCTTCACAAACCGTTAAATACTCTATAATTAAATATCTGCCGGATAAGTAGGTGCGGGCGAGCGTTATTATTTCTGCATGCGGGCGTGTAAAGCAGGCTTTATGTTATATGATTCTGATGAAGCGAGCCAATCAAAAACGTTTGTCCGCGGAACGAATTCGGCCAATAAGAGGCATTCTGAGAGACCTTTACCTTGACACGTCGGTTGGAGTCAAAAATGGCGAGAAATTTAGACTATATAAGCCATACAAATTCGAGGATCTCGGCTTCTTTCTTCAGCATCAACGTTGGCCGGAGGCTCTTGTGGAGAGAGGACCGAAATACCATCAGAGAGTCACAGAGGCAGCAACACTCGAAGATACAGCTAAGCATTTTCAATATTATTTATTTCTATTGCCCTTTCGTGTATTCAATTTAGAACTTTCTGGATCGTAACAAATATTGATACATGTTGTGGATTGTTCTGTTACGTATTTTGGGCCTAGGGATAATTATTACTATACGCGCTTCAGATTTAATATCCAAGAAATCGTGATATTGCGACTGTGATAATTCCAGCGGGGGAATTATTGCATAACGCTTATGAAATATATAATTCTGTCGCTGTTCATATGAAAAATCATTTAAATTTGATATTCATATATTACCAAAGATATAAAGGCTTATAAAATGGAATATTTTACTGACGAAGGGTGTTTCGTGTTTGTTTGTGGGATTTAAAATTCAGAATAATTATGTATATCTAATGTCGCGAGGTTCGGAATGTACGAGAGATTCTTCAGGGCGGATGTATCCTTATGCAAAAGAATGCTTTGTTATCTATACTGGCGATTGAATACACGGATTTCTATATGATCTGTATTATTTTGGGGATAATTCGGAGTATTTATGTGGTTTTAATATCTCGATTGTCAGAGTGATATAAATTCAAATCGTGCGAGAAGTTTCCTACTAATAATATATTTTAAAAATGAATCTGGATTTTATAATTATTTTATTAAAACACGGATGTGAGATTATTGAACTCGTTACATGTTTGTATTGCGTCACTGGGCAATCGTTCTAAACACAATTTATTCCTATCAAGTTCTTATAAAACGTATTTCGAATTGTACATGTTGTATAGAAATAATTAATTTAGATGCAGCCGGTCTTCAGCTGGGGAACACATTTACATTTTCTATTACGGTTAATTATTTTTACTATCGGACTGTATTCAGAGGAGTTGTGCGTATTCGGTGTCGCGGTCGCTTGTCTGATCTTGTTTCAATTAGTACGAGAATTTAATTATGTGTTTTGATATCACGATTGTAAGCGTGATATAAATTAAAATCGTACGAGGAATTTCCTACAAACAATATATTTTAAAAATGCATCTGGATTTTATATTTATTTTATTAAAACATGAATGTGTGGTTTATTTGAACTCGTTTCATGTTTGTATTGCGTATCATTATGCAATCGTTTTAAACACGATTTATTCCTATCAAGTTCTTATAAAAACGTATTTCGTATTGTACATATTGTATAGAAATAATTAATTGCGATAGTTATTCATATGACATTGTTTTATTCATTCAATATTAGATATTTGAAATGTTTTTTTTTTACAACATATTCCATTATTGTGGGTCGTTTGCGGTTAGATCAGATCAACCTTCGGTCTTCCGTAGCCGTGATAGTTTTCATATGACATTGTTTTTATTCATTCAATATTAGATATTTGAAATGTTTTCTAGAACATTTTTCACTATTGTGGGCAGTTCGCGGTGTGTTCAGGGGTGGTTAACCTTCGGCCTTCCGTAATCGCGATAGATATTCATATGACATTGGTTTTATTCATTCAATATTAGATATTTGAAATGTTTTCTACCACATTTTCCATTATTGTGGGCAGTTCGCGGTCTGTTCAGGGGTAGTTAACCTTCGGTCTTCCGTGATCACGTTATTTACTAATATGACAGATTGTTTTGTTTTGTTCGTTTAATATAAGTAATATCATATTTTTATGAGTTACCGTAATTATTTATCTATATGATTTTATTATTGAGAGTGATGCAACGAATACTACTTTCACGAATACGAATATCGGGCCTACTATTCGGAGAATACGAATGCGAATATTTCCATCAAGGTGGGGGGGAACTTGAACATACTTGTAAATATAATGACCTTGATGCAATGAATACTACTTTCACGAATACGAATATCAGGCCTACTATTCGGTGAATACGAATGCGAATATTTCCACCAAGGTGGGGGAGAACGCAAGCATACTTGTAATTGTATTGTTTATGTCTGCTGGTGATATCACCATACGGCGTAGATGAACTAGTTTGAAAGGGCTTATGTTCTGTATGTGCTTGGCGTAGAGGGAATAGTTTTCTTGTTTCTAGGATCTAATACAGTTTTACAGGTGCTGACATTGAAATATATATGTATATGTATATATATATATACAAGGAAAACACCTTTTGGGAATCATTAACTGGATGACAGATATTGAAGCACACATACACACAAGGAGGACGTTATGTTAAATACATGACTGGAAGGTTGTTATTGGAAAACACAGGCGCAACTAGAGGATATGGACAGTTTACAGAGAACTTCAACTTCTGTTGGGACCTTTTACTATTACTATTCTTTCGCCTTTTTTTCTTAACCGTGGATGAACTAGATTGAGGGGGTTTATGTTCTGCATGTGCTCGGCGTAGAGGGAATAGTTTTCTTGTTTCTAGGATCTAATACAGTTTTACAGGCGCTGATATTAAATTATATATACAAGGGAAATGAAGTGAAATATATATACAGGCGCTGGTATTTGCTCAATTTTGGAGAGGACCCGTTATATTACTTCGGATCAGGATGCCATCTCAGAAGCAGACCAACTACAGAAATAAGATAAGAACCTTTAATATTATTTATCCCTGATGTTTTCTTATGTGTATTAAATGGAATGTTCGTGCTACATAATTTGTCATGGTCACATAATCACTATTCATTTCATTACGTGGGTTCAGAGCCGACGGTAACGGACGCGGAAACAAATTAGTACTGATGTCGGGACGTAACGTCGGGATTATATCTTAATTATCTTTAGGATAGAAGCGAGGTCATCATACGTGCATTCTGCATTTCAAACGTTTTACTAACATATATAAATACATATTATTGCGTTTTACAAATTGAATATGATCGCGGGAAATAGGCATTTCGCCCGGTTGTGCAATATTAACTTCCAACGTAGCATAATGAGATCTTATTACCGGCGCTAGACTCTTAAGGTTAGGCACGCGGGGATTATAAATGGGATAATGAACGAGAACCGAATGGGGAAGTTCGTCTCTTCATGGTCGGGAGGCGAGGAGTCGTACGTCTTTCACGCCCCGTGATCTTGGGAGGCTGAATTTCGATTGTGGAAAAGATGAAGTTGGATCTACTCGCGCGGCAAGACAGGGTCGAATGTCGGAGCGCGCGTTCTCGGCTATGGAGTCTGATTAGATTGGAGAGACACCTTAGGTCAGGGACTAGGTAGGGCCATCTTAACTGTATCTACCCGGTTATGACTGGGTTTTAAAGCCAAGAATTACAGGATGGTCTGAAGGTCTTGATGCGGTGAACCCTCTAACATCTAAGGGGAAGAACCTCTCACGTCTTTTCGGGCCCCTTGGTGCGACGAGCTCGGGCTCTGTTTATGAATGTTTATGAATGTTTATGAATGTAAACTCCGTACTCAAGGACGAGATAGGACGTGCCTCATGAACGAGAAATTATAAGATGCAGGTAGCAGTGCGACAATCAATACTGTGCTCGGGACCGCTTTAATGAACGAGATCTGTTAGCAGTTTAACAATCAACTTTTATGATCGGGACCGCATTCAGGAGCGCGATGGCATTACTAACACCATCATTCTCATCATTCACCACCTTTTCTAACTTGCTGTATACAGAGACCTTCGGGGTTCTCCCTTCCCGGCCAGCGAGAAACATATCAGGAACTACACAATCAACTGTAATAATCATGCTGTTTTACCATCATTTAATATCTCTAGTCAATAAGACTACACCGTGGGATCAATCACATCAACTATATTTGGCGATGCTAACATGGCTCTGACTGAGCGCTCAAGGGAGAGTCTTTTCCAGTCACCCAGTTAGTTCATTCAGCCCTTTAATCAGCAGTAAACATCATAATAATCCGGCTCATGTAGCCGCAACGTGGGATCCTCATCATTATACACCAGTCAATTTGACTGCCCCGCGGGATAATATACAAACCTTAATATCAGACGCGGGATTTCTTCCTGATATGTTTGTCGCCGGGAAGCGAGGACTTCGGGGGATTCCAGCAGGAGCAATAGAGTCTCGGCTTGATCTTGGTCTGCAGCTTAGTGTGGGAGGTTATGTCTAAACAGGAGTTAACCACCGGATGCGGCGATGCTCTGGGGCCGCATCCCCCTCCCCCCTACAGGGGGGGGGGGGCATCTAGAATCCACGTTTGAACAGAAGTGGTTAGACACTTCTTAAATTTCACTTACAAATCTGTATCTTCCATTCCCTTAGAATCTCGGGCTGCGATAATGTCAGACAAAGCTTGCCCTGAGCCTCTGTTGCGCCGAGTTGTTGTGAATATAAATATGTTTGTCTTCCTCTACTATGTACTATGAACAGATTGAGCAGATCGGACAACGTGGGATGCGCTATTGGTAGGTTTCTTACTTGTGTTTTGAATATAACGTATGCTATTATATCTTGTAAATCTGTCATAAATGGGTGCCGCATGTGGTTGTGCTGACACTGTTCTAAGCTACTATTATGAGATGTTGATAATCAATGCGGGCGGAATCTTTAGCGTATGCCGTTAACTTGGCCACGATTGTATTGTTTTATATTACAGTATTTTAACCCCGATGGTATTATAGTTATGGCGGTTCAATGTAAGGGAGTTTTGCTACTTGCGTTTATTCCTAGGCTACGCCGCATATAATTGGCTTTTAGGCCAACTCCGGACGTGGACGATATCGGCTATCTCTCATATAGGCGAAACTGTGGAATTCTAGAGCGGTTTCTAGAAGGACGAGTACGGATTAGTTACGTGCGTTTGTTATTTCCATAGTTAGGTAAGAATTCGATCTATATTAGTCTAGTCGCGTTAATAAGAATACGAATCTCACCACATATCAAAAGAATTTTGGATAGCTACGGACACAACGGAGGAGGAATTTTCCTAACCACTAGATAGATCACGACTGGCCAATTTTGAAAATATAAATTCTTAACAAAAAAAAAAAAAATATTAGCTTTCATGTAAATATACTTCCGAAGTTCTAAGTTCGACTTAAGTTTTCATCTAGTAGCTTAAAGCATAAAGTGTGTGCTTAAAAGTCCCAAAAGCCGTAATAAAGCTCAATTCGGTAGCTTAAAGTCTCAAGCTTTGGGCTTTTCGTAAAACTTATATTATTAAACTTTATAGTTAGGTATTTAGCTTAGGTGTATAGGTAGGGTACGTTACAGTACCAATTTTTCAAAGATCAATCTCGCATCAAAATTCGAGTAATCATTGCATCAAATCTCGCGAGACTTGCTAGATCAAGATTAATCCTAACTTTTTTTTACTGAAGAGATCTTACTTGGATTAGAACAACGTTTGAGCCAGTAAAACTGGTCGTCGAAGTTTTATGTCGCCGAGATTCGGACTTAATAACTGCGGAACATTCATTGCGTTTTATGATCCGGAAATGAGACCTAAAAACGACTCTTACAATAAATTTGGTTAAATCTTCGAGAAAACGTATATAGCCTTTCATATAAGGAGCCGACTCAACGATGCAACAATCAGTGATCTATGCTTCTATCGTTAATTAATTTCCAATAAGGGTTAATCTTTATTGACATTTATCGAGAAATCACAGCTACGGTGGCTGGGACTTACCTTGCGGATGCCGGCAGATAGACTGCCAAAAGGGATATTCCCGGCAAGACCAGAAGGCAGAAGATAAAGGGGCCGTCCTTGGAGGAGATGGCGGAAACCGTTGGAGGACTGCTGCGGAGTAAGGTTGCAATTAAATTGGGCTGACGTGGAGAGCGCAGCCCAAGATAGGAAGAGTTGGAACCTTCTATGCGGTGCAGGGACCCCAACCCAATAGGAAAAGAGGTAGAAGAAGAAGAAGAAGAAGATTAACTTCCAGTATTTTCATTTGTCTTCCAAAGCCGCGTCCCGTGATAATATTTTAATTATTTACCAGTAGGTAAGTAAGTAACTACCAAATATTATTTGTAAATTTGAAAACGTTAATTTTCCCCGTCAACGTTAACGAGCTCACCTTGTAATTAAGCTGAGTCTCACAGATATCGTACCAAAAAAATAAGTACATACCTACTTCCCACGTGAAAGCTTGTGTTTTCAATAATATCTATACAGCAGGTAAAATACCTAACAAATATTCTGTTTAATACTTTCCCCTGGCATTGTTGATGAGCTTTACATATCCAATCCAAACATAGGTACCTACATACCCATATATATAAATCCGTATTTCCAATAACACTCGTGATTTAATTCTATACCGGCAGGTACGTAGCTACCAAATGTTTTCTGTAAATTTGAAAATGTTACCTACTTTACCCCGGCATTGTTGCCGAGCTTTCACCTTGTAATTGAGCTGAGCTTTGCATTTTCAACCACAACATGCTTGATACCCATTTCCCACGTAAGCCCTTGTGTTTCCGTCATAATTTATTCTATATTAATTATGGACAAATTGTATGGGGTGGAACCTCCAAAACG
>JADDOH010016666.1:0-17930 GCA_016648135.1 Agrypnia vestita
CTAGAAGCATTAGAAATTAATAAAGCTATCAACAATAATAGTCAAATAATAAATAAACAAATAAATTTATCTAATAGTCCGATTTTAAAGCTGTTCCCTCTATCTTCAGTTAACTCCTCCTCTTCCCTCCCCCCCACCTAGTTGACACTCTGTCCCTCTCTGTTTTTCTTTCCTCCTTTATAAATTTCTGTACCTAGATTAGTCTATATTATAATTGTCCTGAAGAAGGTTGAGTCCAACCGAAACTAGTTGACAAATATATAGCGATAAAGTGGTTTAAAACATAGTATTTAATTTATTCTTAAATGTCTTACCAATTATTTCGCTATAGAGAGAGCCATTTCGTTAAAGAGTGAATAGATACATGGAAAACCAAACATGTCGGGTTCATTTTTACGTTATAGAGTTTTTCGCTATAAGCAGTTTCGTTACAGAGAGTGACGACTGTATATCTTTCTTCTTTCATATTTTCTGTAAATTTTGCCTAAAATAAATAAAAAGAAGTAAATCACAGCTGTGAGGAATATTTCCAGCGCATTAAACACACAAAGTATTAGGGACACTTACGTGCTGGTCGTCCGCGAGGGTCCCGGCTGCGCGGGGGGTCGGTCGTCAAGCGTGCGCGAGCGGGGCCTGTGGGAGCGTAATCTGCAATGTTATATATACATACATAGTCTTGACATTCTACACAATTGAGACAGTTATATTGATTATTTCAAGCAATTTCAACGCGTTGAGGTACGAGGATTAGCGCAAACGCCGCAAAATAAAGTATCCGCGCATATCAAGGCAGCCAACTGAAAAAAGCATATACAAGAATCCCCAATTTTAAGAATCGCGACACAATATGTATAGAAAAAAAGCATTTCATAAGGTACCGTGAATTGATTGCGAAATTCGCCAAGGCAGTAAAACTCATGAAAAAGCCATTAATTTTGTGAAAAATGTCTGCTTTTCATATTTTGAGAAATCATTTGTAAAACACAATATTTATTATGCTAATACAAAGATTGCGACATTCCTATTATTAAAGTTAATTATTATTAATTAATTAAAGTACCCGATGTTGACAAATTTGTTCTCACTTGCGAAAAAAAAAGAAATATTTTTTTCAATTTCGTCAAATCTCAAAAATATTCAAATTACGTAAACTAAAATGTATTTATTATGGTACAGGGGGTTAAAAAATATTTCGAATTACGAATTACCGGGTTTTTTTGAATTATCAGGGTTCATTTACTATGAAATTCACATTTTGGGACTTGCAAGTTTTAAAAATTTCGAATTATGGCGAATTTTGAATTAGCGGGGTTTTACTGTATTAATACATTATGATTTTTTTGCAAATAAGAATAGCATATATCGGGTATTTCAGTGATAAAAATGTCGCGATATTTGTATTAGCTTAATAAATATTGCATTTTCAAAATGATTTCTTGACATATGCAAAAATACTTGCATTCTTCATAAAATTAACAGCTTTTTTCATGAGTTTTATGATTTTTTGGCAATTTTTGTGATTTTTTTTCCTTGAATATTGGATTAGCTGGAATTCGCTTAAACGAGGTTCTACTGTAATGGAGACTATTGAAAAAATGGAAAATAAAATATGAAATATTCAGCGCAAATATGAAACAACCAACCTTCGGATTGCGAATTTAGGGTTCCGCGTCTGGTTGGGCCGCACATTGTTGGACTTGGTGCAGTCGGCACCCGACCCCTGCCCGCTGTCGCGGCCGAGAGCCTCACACTCCTTCCACTCCCGGCCGCCCGACACTCTGGAGCCGTCCTCGGGCCTCGAGTCCGACTGGCTGTCCTCCTGAGACGATAGGGCCGATCCCATCTCCGAGTTGTCCCGGTCGTTTTCCTTCAGGTCCAACTGGGAATCAGAGGCGGCCTCCGAGACCCCGGAAGAATGGCGGTTCTCCCTCGTGGAATAGTGATTGGGGGAGTCCCTGCTGGTGCGGGACGCCTCCTGCGAAGACACCTCCCTGGACCTGGTCTGGGCAGATATCCCGGGAAGCGAGCTGCAGTTGTCCCAGATGGAATTGTTTTCTTCCTTCGTCGTCTCCTTGGAGGTGTCGGAGGTGTTCTCCTCGCTTTTGATTTGCAGGTCGTGCCAAGCGGGGGAGGGCTCTCGGTGGTTCCCCGCGGGCGAGGTCTCGGCTTCTTCGCAGGGGGAGACCACCTCCCGCTTGATCTGAAGACTGTCCATGAAGGGAGGCAGGTGGGAGTAGTCCTCGGGATAGCCTCGGATGCTGTCCTCCTCCTGCTTCACCACTCTGGAAGCATTTAAAGTATAAAGTCTGCTTGCTGATGAAATTAAGTTGTTATTTTTAGCTTTAAGCATAGAAATATTGATATGACACACATTCTATGTACATCATGTATAATCATCTGCGTAACAAAAATTGTAACAAAAATGGACATTTCATACGAACGATAGATAGGATTCTCAACATTTTTCTGAAATCATCTCAAAGTCTTCAGGATCATGTTCTCTCACCACGGGGGTTAAGGGCATATGTATACATCAAGGTTATACGATTCCTACAAAATACACATTTTTTGTTTCAATACCTAAGTATGTTGAACGATCGTAATATAAACTGTAAATCTTTAATGCTTAAACATTGTGCAAAAAGTGACATATTCTTCCAAGCTGAAGCAGTTGGCTTTGAATTTTGGACAAAAGTTTACAGAAGCATTATTCAGGATTACATAATAATAAAAAAAATGAAGAAAAATAAAGATTTGTAGCAACAAGAGTGAAAAGACTGTCACAGGGTGTAGATTTTTTAAATTTTTTTTCAAATGTTTATAATTTTTAAAACACATGACTCAGATTTTTTCAAATATTTTTCTGATAACTATTATGACTTGGCATATCACCCGATTTCGGCTTGACGTCGAGACACGGGACACCCTGTTACCATTACTCTAGAGACTTTTTCCATTAGACAGCGTGAGTCAAGATGTTAAAAGTTCTACTAACGGGGGCAGCGTTTCGCGCAGAGTCCCGTCGGCCACGGCCTGCTGGTACTGCTGCCTCTCGCCCTCGTACAGCAGCTGGTCCCGCAGGATGAAGTCCAGGTAGATGCGGAGGCCGTCTGCCACTTGGCGAAGTATGTTCAGTCTGCAACAGCGTGAAGATTAACGATACACACATTAGGGCTTCAATTCATTAAAACAACGTAAATTAATCATATTTTTTCTGAGATAATATAGAAATGAACACTTTGTCAAATACTAATAAAAGGTCTTATACTAAGCAATATTGCTCCATACTCTAGTCAAAAAAATATAGAAGTCTCATTACCAGCGGTGACATCTGTATACT
Source organism: Agrypnia vestita (assembly GCA_016648135.1). Classification (NCBI taxonomy): domain Eukaryota; kingdom Metazoa; phylum Arthropoda; class Insecta; order Trichoptera; family Phryganeidae; genus Agrypnia; species Agrypnia vestita. The sequence continues at coordinate 3,341 of JADDOH010016666.1, forward strand.
GTTTCATGAGAATGACAAATTCACACCATAGATACAGTAGTTTTTATTGAATATTATATATACAGTCGGCAACATCATGACCTAAGTTTATGCCTACTGCACGTATCTGTGGAACCTTGCCAGAACATAGGGCTATCAGTCTTGACCACCATTCCTGCACCAGCCGATGAGAGCTCTTGATTACATTAATTGCTCGCACCCATTGCCGGTGTGGTGTTACACTAGGTCCTAGATTATTGAAGTTCAGTGACAGTAATTACTGACTTCGCACAACAATAATTAAGTGACCGCAAAAAGCTCACAAAAAGCTCCATTCAGGGCCACCAACTCGTCGCAGAGAGTAAAACATTATAAATAAAGCCCCTTTTCAGGGCCACTGAAAAATTTGTTTTATCATATGCCGCATCGTGCTCAAATCTTGTCGCATCTAAGTAAAAAAGGGATTGTACCTCCGCACTTGCTCCTGGACATCGGCCTGCGGGGGTGGGGGGGTGTGGGCAGCCACGGTGCGTGTGGTGTGGTGCCGCACGCAGTCCTCCAGCAGCTGCAGGGCGCTAGGCCGGCAGGGCAGGCTCACCAGCAAGCCCCCGCACACCACCAGCTCGTAGTCCTGAGTAAGTCTCTGCCTGTAATCAACGTCGCCACATTAATCCAAGTGAGTCGGGCAAAACTGAACCAGCGTGCGAGTGCATCTCTAAATCCCCACCTGAGTCCCGGCCCCAGGGGTATGGCAGCACTGCCGTGATGGTCGCTGTGATAGTCACAGTCCGAGTCGTCGCAGCTGCTGTCGGTGGAGCTGGACACGCAGCTGTCTGACTGGGGGGCACCGTCTCCATCTGTAACATGACAAACAATAATAAGAAATCACATTCAGTCGTTCATTCATTGACAAAAATTTAACTCAATAGAATAAAAGTGTACAGAGCTTGTTCAAAATGGAAAATTAACTATGACAATATTTGAAATCTTGAAGATTTTCATCAGAATCATTAGCGTAGAGTGGGTTGTTTGGCCACTCCGTTGCAGGGTCCATCAACAAAGCTGAAGTCGTTGACGCTACAGGCGTGGTATGATGACGACAAAGCCTGTAATATAATCAGAAGAAGAGGAAACGAGAATAACCTATAAACCACTACATATAGAAGATTTTGGAAATGTCACAGTGTGCTGATTTTTAACAAACATGACTTTTAGCATTGAGCCTCTTTCTGAGGTCACGCAGCCAAGAGAACCTCTATTTACTTGTGCCTCTGCTGCCCGCCATCTTCCCTGGATAATGGGTTCTAAGAGATCATATATTCCAGATAATGTGACTAAAGTGTTATGAATTCCTTACTTTGAAGATTGTTACATATTAGTTCTCTTAACTTATTTGCACATCTTAATACCTCTTCCTTTGTAAATTAGTCAACTCACTCATTTACCATCACGCGGTTTCACCCCGGGGACAGGCAGAGAGGATAGAGCACCACACTCTTCAATCCTGACACACAACTCTTGCCTTGTACATTTGCATGTAAGCTCGACAATTGTTGAGGCTCAAAACAATATCATCATCCAGTATCTAGTTTATCTGGCCATGCTACGTCTTCTGCGGTTGCCCTCGTTTTCTGGCACCGTCAACACTTGCGTCATATATCTTTTTTACCATTCTTTCCTCATTCATTCGCTCAACATGCCCAACCCATCTATTTTAATTCTGTTAACTATGCTAAGATCAGCTTTACGTTCTTTACCTTCATTCTTTACCAGATTTGCCTCAAATACTCCTAAGTGATCTCATCTCCAATGCGTTTAGTCTACTTTCATTCCTCTTCTGGCAGCTCCAGGCTTCACTTCCATACGTCAGTTCTGGTACCAGAATTCTATTCCAGTACTGCTAGTCTTGCCTCGGTAGACATATTTCTATTGGAAATTATTGCATTATTAGATATTTCCTCTCAATATCTTTCTCGGCCTTCCCTCTTCTACTGAAGATAGTTCCCAAATACACAAACTCGTCTACTTGTCAGCTAATTTAGTCAACCTGGAAGATCTTGGAGTGCATCTCAAATGCCTCCAGACTTTTAACAGACCTGAATTTCATAATTTGGAATTTGATTTCTCATTCGCTAAAATTTTATTAAAGCAAGCTTTGTGAATGTACACAACCTACTAATACTAATAGCGAACATCGCAGTGCACAATTACCTTCATCCTCGGGTGAGCTGATGGCGCTAGACTCGCCGTCGCAGTCGATGCGGGGCCGCTTCCCGGAGCTCGGCCCCGTCCCCACCTTCTTCCTCTCGCGTCGGTACAGGTACGCTCCTCTGCGGGCCACACAGAATACATTAGCATAGGTCTCGGGGCGTGAAACTGGTTAAATTCGTAAACCGGTCACGGGAGACACAACTCTCACGGGACAGTCTGGTTTATACAGTCATACCAAATCTTTCACAGACGTCCACTAGTCTTGGCATCAACACCCGCGTCAGTATTAAGCAGGGTCCTAAAGTGTAACGATGCGAAACTCGTAAAATATGTCATTCAATAAAATATACCAAGAAGAATCCTCCTGGCAACCCCGGAAGTAAGACGGCCGGTGGGTCGCCCCAGATTGAGCTGGGAGAAGCAACAGAAAAATGTATTTGAAAACAGAATGGGTCCAGACTGTGTGGGTTGACTCGTGAGGAAGCAGCGCAAGACAGGGGAACATGGAAACACCTTGTCGAATCTTTGGGCCCCCGACCTTACTAGGACAAGGGGATGAAGATGATGATGATATAATATACTGTAATGTATCCCAATGTTCGTATGTGTATTTGCGAATCCAAACGTATGTATATGATGGTCGCAGAGACGGCACAAGATGAAGCGCGCCATCAGAGGTTTAGGGACCGACATGTCCCAACCATTGTCGTTTTTAATAAAGGTAAATTTATATTATTTTTACTTCTCGAGTGCCGTCCAATACAATGTGGAGAATAGATTTTGTGGATGAAATAATCTTTGTAGATGTGGTAAAGCAACATACCAGGATATTAGTCTGATGTGGTCCACCCCGGCTGACAAAATGTATTTCTGGCAAATTACTACAAACAGGAAAAAAGTACGCAGAATAATATAAAACATGAAGTAAGCGGGCACAGACTTACATCTGCAGTTGAGCTTTGTCGGCGAGGGAGCGCTGTAGCTGCCGATTGCCCTCCGTGTCCTTGAGCACCAGCTCTTCGCCCACGCAGCGGTCCCATGAGGAGTTCCAGCCCTGGAAGTGGATGAGGTACTCGATGGTGCGCCGGCCCCGCTTGTCCTTGCGCTCGATAACTTCCAGGACCTGCGGCGCAAGTTTGCTTAATTAATCCAATTCAAAAATTAATCTTTAGTATTTTGTATGATGAATATAAGTGCAAAGGTAGCAATATCCAAAAAAAATGAATCCACTTGCCAAGGATTACTAATTCAGAATGTACTGAATTAGAGATTTTAGTGGGAAATATACCTCTATCCCTTCCAAAATGATGTTACCAAATCACTATTAAAATTAAAGCCAGCCATATCCACGTAGTGTCATAAGCAAAGGCAGCAATGTCTACTTTAACCAATCAGCCCCCAATGATATAATGTGACAAAATGGCCGTTTCATACTAAAGTGAGATTTGATGTCGATATTAAGTTGAACAAGTCTTGGTTCTCGTGTAACCCAAGAAAGCATACATTAGGTCGTATGCCGCCCGTACGTAACGCGGAATGTATGCTGTCTACTGCGCAATTTTGCACACGATTGCTGTTTTTTAGACACTTACTAATCGAGGCATTGTATTCAAATGGTGTTTTTGTATACTAAAAGTGCATAAAATATATAATAATTTTTTATTTAAAATGTATTTATTATTATTTAGTATTATTCATAATCTCACAAAAATAGCCTTTTTTTCGAGCGCCCAAAGTAAAATCCTGCCTTAATTAATTATTAGCTTATCTTCATTTCTTAACATACTTTTTATTTTAACACATTTAAGTTACAACATTTATTACACTGTTATTTTTCTAAATTAATAATTATTCCATATAAAATCCCTAAGGGCAAGTAAAAAAAAAATGGCATTGGGAGCTATTTTTAATATTCACACATTTTCCGGTATAATTGAGTGTCCTGATTCCAAGAATGTCATAAAATAACCCGGCACGCAAATATTTAACGAGTAATACATATAACACCAGAAATAGAAATAGAATAAGATTACCACATAAGAAAAAAGTATATACACAGAATTGTCTAATGTACAGAGGTGTAAAAGTATATGAGATGCCAGAAAACATGAAGAATATAAATAAGATGAATGAATTTAAAAACAAATGCTATAATTATTGTAAAAATAGTATAGAATTGCAGAGCACAAGATGTATTATTTATTATAGACTGTACCATAGATTAGATTAGATGTAAATGTAAATATGTAGGTTATTGTGAATAGTTAGTATATTAGTGATAGATTTAAGAATGTAAAGTGTTAAATACTAGTTAATATACAAATTGTAATATTAACTAACTTAAGAAATAAATAAAAATAAAAAATTCCAATTTAAAAATCGCAATTATTTTCTTAGTAAGTTTGATGAAATTTTACATGTATCTATGGACAAATATTTGAATCATTGAATAATTGTCTATAGTTCGCGTATCATATAGATAAAATGGCTGATCTGTCAAACTTACTAAGGAAATCATTATGATTTTTAAATTGGAATTGCTCGTTTAATATTTGCATGCTTGGTTATTTTATGATATTTTTGAATTAGGACACTCAATTATACAGGAAAATGTGTTAATATTTAATACTGCTCCCAACGCCACATTGTGAACTTATCCCGTAACTTCTGTAGAGTATAGTAAATCCTGCCTTAAGGGATTAATACACAATGCAACATTCATCCACACAATATTAAATTGTACATGTTATTTTATCTGCCTTCTTTCAAATATTTGAAGGGACTACGCTAGAGCCATCTCTGGTCGAAAATGAGTAATTCCTGTGACATACTAAACATAGATGTCGCCGCTGGTAATGACATCTCTATATTTTTAAAGTCTAGTATTACACAATTTTCTTATTAATGTAAATACAATATTCTTCCAAATAATTTGACACTAGAATACGCTTGAAAATTATTACTTTCTATTTTTTTAATTCCTTTCATAGACCTGTTTATATTTTAACAATTTTTTATATGTATGTTCTAAGAACATTATTATCGGATTCTGTCCACATAGGGACAATCATTAATTTAGATAAATTAGAGAAGTCTTACAGCGACCGAGCTATTTGTATGGGAAATATGTATGGAAGTCTTTATTTTGTAATTCTCCGAGCAGTCACTGGTACGCTGTAAGCTAAACCACCTAGAAAACAGTGACAATATCAGTCATTATAATAGTATTAAATATAGAAATTACTCATACAGTAGGTATAATATTAAAGACCTTCATATTTAATGAACTATTGATGGGCTCACTACGGAAGTATTGTTTTACGTATGCGCTTATTTACTGGCTTCAATTCATATTCTATGAATACAACTCGCGAGAAAGAATTTGGATAGGCTCATAACGAAAATTTTAAAAAGCATAGAATAACACATTTAAATTATCTAGTTTCTACCCAATGTTTGTATATGGAAAAAATAATTTAACATTACCCTAACCCAAGAGCGACGCCGAATGTATGATGGAACCTTCAGAGCTGAAATTCAACGTAGCATTACCTAAAATAAGTTAAATAAAAACGAAAAATAGGCTAAATATTTTTGTCCGTTATGCATATCTCTTGACAACGTAAATTTTGACGTTTGACAGTTCCTTTTGTAAATTTGTAAATTCGCCTTTAACATTGAATGCATTTTAAAAATATACTATAAAAATAAATAAATACATATAATAAATCGGAAAATTTATTAAATTCAGATTATAATGCGACCCAATAGCGATGTTTAAAAATGTCAACAAAAACAAACACAAAATAGTTACCTTTGAATCATAAAGTACTTTTGCCTTTGTCGGATCGGGTTCGTAGCATAAAACTCTTTCTCCTTCTGAAAATTTATATCTGGGGCCTCTTGTAGAAACCATGTTTAATTGAATATAATTAAACGCAAATAGATTTACTACATATCACATAACCTACAAACCGACCGGCGCGAAAAGACAGCCATCTTTATATGATGCCAATTTTCTTCTTTTTCTTTGCGCATCGTTAAAAGCCGGGTTGGGCATTCACGGCGTTTATATCATAGATATTAGGGATGGGCGTTGAATGGACGGACTAGTTGAAATCAACCGTTGACGTTGCATCGACGCGTCGACCGTTTACGTTTATCGCATGGACTAGTTGAATTCGTAGACGGTGGACAGCGGACGCCGTGGTCGGTGGACGATTCGAGATTAACGCAATGCAAAGCAACGAGCGAGAGCAAGACAAAACGTCTCCGTTTATTTCTCCCTCATCTCTCGCTGTCTACTTATAGATGCCATAAACGTCATAGACGGCTCGACGGGTAATTTCATTTCAACTCTAAAGTACACTACCATAGAGTGCAGATCTGTGTACACGAACTGTGACTAGAGATTTGAAATTTGAATACATGCGTAGGGCGAGATAGGCTTAATAAGCTATTATCTATTATTTTTTTTACTTGATTTTTTGTGATGTCACGTACGACGATTCGGTGAATTCCCAATTTTACGCTGTATAAAATAAAACAATTCTGTTTAAGTATTTTATTTTTTATTGAACTATTATTAATTAACAGGCCGGCTAGATATTTTTCTAAAATCAATATTTTATTCGATCGATCTCGACTTCTTATATCTACCTGAAAAGGGATGCAAACATTTAATTTTTGTGTTATTTCCTTACTTTTCAACTTTAGCATATAAATGATAAACAAACTTGTAGGGAATAAAATTTTCTACACCTAACTATGGTCCTTATTCAGGAGTCCAACATTAATTATTATATATGTAATATAATCTTGAATTTAGGTTTAATTAATTTTTATTAAAAATTCCCTATTTTCAACTTTATAGATAAAAAATAAATCTATTATAATTTTGTTTACACTACTTTTTATTGGTTTTTTACATGTTTCGGGAACAATGTTCCTTTTCTCAGATTGAGCCTTAAACTAAAGTTGACAAATAAGATATATTTATTTATTAATAATGTCACCACAAAGTGAAAGCCTGACTTTGAAAGATGTATTCTTCAATAAATTTCTATATAACATCTCAAATGTAAAGTATTTTAAAATTATGTATTTATTTATAAATTTATAGATAATAAATAAGTGTAAAGTATTTTTTACCGCACCTCATAACTGGTGCCTTTATTACGCAAAATCATTGTTTCCTTCCATTTTATTTACTCACATTTTAATGCTTATACCCAATACTTTCACTGCTTACATATGTAGTTTATATTTATATTTTACAGCTAACACCTGATATTGCTGTGTATACTGCTTGTTATATATAGAAAGAAGTATATAAAACAATATGTAAAAGCCTATAATGTGCGTAAACAAATAAATAATAAAATATTTCTTTTTACATATAAGCACAAGTAGCGGTTTTACTTTCCCCGAAACTATATTCCTTCGAACTTCTTTAAATTTTAAAAATAAACGTCATAAAAATAGCCCACGGTTGAGCCGTCGAGAAGCGTCGCGTTGAACCGTAGACAGTTGACCATCGTCCCGATGTTTAGATAGAACGTCCGCGACGTCCGCGTAACGAAGTTGACGCGTCAACTAGTTGACGAATTCAACTAGTTGATCGTCTCGTCGATGAATGGACGTGGACGGTCTCGTTTCGTCGACGGTAAATACGTCGACGACCCATCCCTAATAGATATCCAGTATTCTGGCAAGAGTGGCGATAATTTAACCAATGAAAACGCCTATTGTAACCATAGATGTCATAGATCATAATAGATTTGTAATGAGTGTGACATCAATGTTAGTGCGCCGCCATGTTTGTACTTTTGCTTTGAAGAGTTAAAAATGTTAAATGGTAATCTTGCCATTTCTGCAGGGGTAAGCAAAAAAGACAGAATGCCACGTGGCTTGACCTGACTTTGTTTTATGGATTTGTTGAAATTTTTCATGTTCAAATGTTTAACATCTTTCCTCTCGCTTTCCTGCAATCTGTGACAGTGATTTCGTGAAAAAGGACGGAAATGTGTAACAGGAAACTAGACGCCGGCGAAGAGCGCGCTATTTCATTTGACCAATGAGCGAGCGCGACGATGTAGTTGGCCATCAGACAGTACCAACCCATTTTCCGAGAGGTTGGTACTGTATTAATAAATGTGTATGATGTTAAAGAAAACACATTATTATTGTGAAGTTGCAATTTCAGAACGAATTTTTGTGAATTTTAAACGAGTTTTTATTAATCAATTATAAAAGACATACAGAAAATCAAATTCACGAAAAAATATTTTAACTGCTACCGAGATTTGAAACAACGTACTTCCATTCCATATCCGGGGATGGCGCGTTATCTAATTTCGCCACGGCGGTCTGTTAAGTTAACGAAAAATTTTCGACCTTATATGTAGTCACTTTTTAATTGACTAAAATTTTTATTCCATTTTCAAAGCAATCCGGATTGAATATTTTTATAATGACCAAGTTCTTAAATATAAAAGTACACTATTTTATCGACATCGCCAAAATTCTTTTCACAGTTCACAGTGCGGCAAAATACAAAATAAAAAAAATACAATTTTAAAAAATTAATTATTCGAATCAATATTTCCTCAAATGTTACACATCGTACGCGACTACTTTAATTCTCGCTCGTTTTTTTTTAATTTTATTTTGATTGTGGGGAGCAGCTCATGGGCTGACATACATATATCAAGTTTTCTATAATATTATTTTTGAAAATCAACTTTTTAAAAACATTTTTTTCACTTTAAAGTACTAGCATTTGATATTAAAAATTTAACATTAAAAAATATGTATACAACAAAGAAATAAAAAATTATTTATATACATAATATAATCATTGACTTGTTCTCAAAAACTTGTCTGGTCTTTTTTAGTGTGGCCTTCGCTTTTAAGGGTATTATAAGTGACTGTCAAAGTTTCATTTTCATATTATTTTCTAATAGTATTTGTGGTGATTATTCTGTTGCTCAAATTTTATATATTGTTCTTTTACTCATTTGTCATTTGTTTTTGTCTAGTGTCAGCACATTATCAAAACTGTGTTTAATTCGTTGCAGTATTTAATTGATATGTTTCTTTAATTTATTCAAATATTTATTAATTGCTTTTTGTAATTGCTCCAATTTCCAGAGATGTTGGTTAATTCAGCTATATTTTATAATTTTTGTCTTTTTCATATAGCATTGTTCGTAAATTTTTGATGTGTAACATCTTTTCTGCAATCAATGTGTGACAGTGATTCCGTGAAAATTGACGGAAACGCGTAACAGGAAACAAGACGCCGTGGAAGCGCGCCAATTTAATTTGAACAATAAGCGCGCGCAACGGAAAGATCATAATTCATAATCAACAATGAAATATTAATGTATTTTTTAAAACAAATATGTGAGAATTACGACGTTCAAGCGAAATTTTTTTGATAGAATGAAAGGTTGATATGTTAGTTAGTGTTTACGACAGAGAATTCTTTTCCTTTCGAGGAAAATTAGACGGCGCGAATCAAACCAAAAACCTTCTATCATCTAAAAATGATCACATTTGGACATTGACAGACTGGCTTCAGATATGTCAGTTTTACAAACATGTTGCGTATTTTTGATATTCAATATGTAATATCTCGAGATGTATTTGACTTATAAAAAATCTGGTGGACAAAAATTGAGTTCGATATATATTTAAACGATTTTGTCAAAAAATAATGGCCGTAATGGATTTTAATCGTAAACGAAACCATTTAAAAACATCTATTGACGAAAAATATTAATTCAAATATTCAAATCCGCTGAAGTAATTAAAATATTTTGCAATTTGTAAGGCGATACATTCGTGTGCATGTCAAGTATTATTATGTGATCTATGATGTCAAGGTACCCTACTATTATTATGTTATCTATGTACCCTACCCAGATTCGTATTAAATACATGAATTGGTGTTTTCACATAAAAAAAGTGTCATAAGTGTGAAAAAATGCAGATCATTGATAAAGAATGCGAGTAATAATGAATAATTATTCGAATAAATATTTCCGTATTAAGCTTTTTAAAATTTTGTGGTTTATTTCTGTCGCTGCTCAATTGATATTTTTAATTGTGAGATGTCAAATGTTACACAAACGCGACTACTGTAAGGCTCGCTCGTTTTTTTATGTACCATTTAAAAATACAAGTTTGTAGTTAATGGCATGTTTATGTAAGTATATTAGTGACTATTATTAATGTATAATACAAAACTTGTATTTTAAAATAGAAAATTATATTTTTTGACAAAATTACCGTATATTTGAGCATGTGAAATCGAATGGAGAATGTTTTCAAACATTTGCAAACAAGTGTTTTTTAATAAAAGTATTTTTTGTTTTTGTTTTCTTTTCAATAACCCACAATAATTCCCTTCAAATAAATATGAAAAACTCTCTAGAAAGAGAAAGGAATAACTCCATCAGCAGCTGTCCACTCTAACAACCTGACACATTTCTATTCGCTTCTATTAGAGTGCCACCACTATAACTTGGCGTGCGAGGTTGATATACCGGAGTAGGGGGGGTGATGTCAGAGGTGTGAGAGGTGATATTAAAATCACGGTGTGGTAAACCGGCCGGGAGATCTCAGATCTACGTATGCCGGCGGTTACGCCCTCCCCTAGGTACAATCAAAACGTCAGGTGACTGACTAGGACACTGATATCTCGAGGCGGGTGAAGGGATATAAAAATAATAAAATCGAAACAATTTTACAAGTCTCTATATTGGGCACTGTAGCAGATTAATTTACATGAAACATTAATCTTAACTTACATACGACAGCAAAGTGGTTACCAATTTAAAAATTACATGAACCCTAATTTAGAGGGAGAGGACAAAATTATAAACAAAGAAAGAAAAAAGACAAAACACACAAAAAAATCTGATCTTACTGCTAGAATGGATGGTGACGAGATTAAATTAACACTTCGGTAGAACCAGGTGGGCGGAGAAAAAGTCTTTAGATCGGGGTAACCTGTTTCGGAGAGTTCGGCAGGTGTCTTCTTCGTGCTGCTTCGTGGTGGGCGGCGGCTTCTGGCGTCGGCGTCGTCCTCTGACTGTGCAGGCTACGTCGGCGGCTTCTGACGTCGGCGTCGTGGCGGTCGGCAGCGAGACGTCGCTTCTTTTGTCACTGGGCGTCGCGGCGGTACACTGTGCGTCGCGGTTTCTGATACGTCGTTTCTGGCGTCGCGATGCCGATTCGGTGGTCGCTACCGTTCGGACTTACTTTCTTCGAGAGTTACCAGGGTATTCGGCCGGACCGATTTTACGGGTCAGGCTAGAGTTCCTGGTCTCCCCACCTTCAGCTTCTAACTTCAACTCCTAACTCCAACTTCAACTCAACTCCTAACTCCTCTTCAACTCCTAACTCAACTCCTCTCGACTCCTCAACTCGACTGCTAACTTGGCGGCTGGTTTCGCCTTATATTCTCTCTCCGGCGACCCAGGGTGTGGTCGCGGGGGCTCGAGGGGAAGCCTCCAGCTGGTCTTCCGCCGATTGGCTCCTTTGATGCCCGCCTCCATCGTCCATTCGTCTCTCACGATCCCTCCTAGGTCCCGATTAACGCTATTGGTTACTGAACCCAATGTTGCCTCCGTTCCGCCCCCTATTGTTCTCCCAGTTTGCGGCTAATCTCGATGCTTTTCTGGTATGTAGGCCTAAACACTTTGTTATTTCACGAACGCTTTGTTCACTGTTCATATCCCTATCCCGTCACCAAAACACATTGCAAAATGAATTAAACTTAAGGAAAATATTACAGTACAAATTGGCAAAGGCGGAAAATTGAAAACACAAATTCGCATCAACACTTATTACCCAAAAATAAAACTGCTTACATATACATACTTAATTAAATCGACACGCCAGACATATTTTTATCGAGCAGTTATTTCTACCATTATTGACTAAGTACATGGGATTGACGCAGGGTTTCATTAGATCACAGTAAAATTCCTTGAGTATGCATTACAATATTAATCTTATTATTAAGTCGTCGGTTTGATTCTTACAGTAGGCCTCTCAATATTTAACGTTATTTATACGTTACATCATTACAGGTCAATCCTTATCATTAACATTGATTTAACGTTATTTATACATTACATCATTACAGGTCAATCCTTATCATTTACATTGATTATCTTCGATACCTCCACAAAATCATTATTATTTCTTTTTATTTTATATATGATAAACCGGACGGTATTTAAAATTTACCACTCCGCATATTCTCTTCCTTTCGTTTTCTTTTTAATTTTTTTTCTTTAACAATGACAAAATGTACTTGATACTCAGTTTTATTTTTAATTTTAGCTGAAACAAAACAAGCTATCGTACTTCTTAGTTGGACCAAACATAATTGTCAATATGTGACATAGAGATACAAAACAAAGGGGCTAAAATTATACAGACATCGTGGCATTTCTTAGTGAATCAATTAACATAAAAACTTATTTACATGGGATACATGCTTCAAGCGGGTCCCCTAATGTTAATGTTCTGTATACATCTTTGTAATTTCTTTTGGGATTACAAAGTACATGAATTTGCATCAACGCCACTTTCCCGAAAGGAATGCTTACATATACTAACATAATCAAATTCGATAAACATTTTTTTTTCAAGAAATTATGTTAAACCTTATTACTAGAAGAACAATTAAGAAAACTTGGCGTAAATTAATTAACGTAACATTATTTACACCTAAATAATGAAAATTCTTACTTCAACATGTAAGCTGGATTGAATGCAAAACATTTTTTTTTTGGACTTTCATTATACTAATCATTATCTTATCAAATCAGCTTTCTTCCACCCCTGGTATAAGAATATAGGAAAAGAATAAAAATAGAGAACACTAAAAAATTATATAAGCCACATTCCACCCGGCAGACAATTGAAAATTTTCCAAACAAGAATTATTTTGAGCTTTATTATTACTAGATTAAAACAACTATTTTAAAAATAGACCGACAAATTATATTGCTTAAACGAGTAATCAAAACAATAATTGCATGTTTACAGATAGGTTATATACCTACAACCTACAAATTTGTATAAAAAAAACACAATATTGGGAGCTTAAATAACTAATGACAAATTAACATTATTCTCAAAACTAATTAAAACTCACAAATTAACATTATTCAACTAGGTGTAATACATGAAAACATAAGACATGAAAGCCTCGATCTAAAGTAATATTAATGTTTATTCCAACACGGCATTTACTTATTTGCAATTAATTAAACTATTTTGTTTCAACCCCGTGTGCTAAAATTCATTCTGCCGACAGATTTCAAAAACTAAAAAGTCGGAATCTTATATCTCTTCAACCGTGTTACATCTTTTCACGAGATAATATTCTATTACGTTATATATTATATATTACATCAATATCAAACATCGTCGGCAATAATACAATCAAATTTTTTCCTTTTGTTACGATCAATACATTTTCTATTATTTGCTACAAGTTAGATTAATTCGGGATGATCTCGTTATTATTTCAAATTGCAATGTCAAATTGATACTGTCGCCATGTGGTGGATCGGTATGTCAGCGCTTTCTAAAACATCTCTATTGTCTGTCGAGGACAATAGTAAGTTTACTGCGACGACTTTCGGAATTATTATCTTGTTTTTTCTAAAAAATGTCTTTCCCAAAACAATGGCGACTTCTCTAACAAACGCAGCTTTCTAAACCGTTGTCCCATGTGTTCGCATTTGGCCAAGGTGTTCTTTCTATTGTTTAATCGGGGTTAGAGATATACGTCCCGCTGCAAGAAAAGGTTTACCGTTTTTACCCTTCCAAGATGTTACTTAAGAACAAAAGGTTGCGAACGTATTGCCCATCCTAACAAAAGGCCGTGCACTTTTAATGTCTTCGGCAACCCTAACTTTCTAATTCATTGTTTCAATATGTTTTATGGCGGGCTATCCTAAGAGCGATCGTCCGTCGCAATGTTATTTTTTTGAACAATAGGTCACATATTTCGTCCTCGAACAAAAGATCGAACATGACCGGCTGTGACCATATGGCGCGTGATCTTCGAAACATGGGCGCTTTGATTTCGGTATTGCCCTAGGACAAAATTAATAACCTGGTTCGCGTCATATTCCGGTACATCAGGATGATCAGCATCGCAGAGGCTGGATTTGGAGACGAAGAGGTATAAATGACAACAACCAATAAAGTTGTTGTTCCATTATTAAGTTAGGTTATTAAGTTAGTAAAAGGCTAGATTTTTTATATAAACGAGTTAGTGGGAAACGAAAAAATCTTTGCTTTTATTAAACCATCACTTTAAACTAAATTGATACAACTGATCTTTACTCATTTGAATCTCATTCGA
>JADDOH010016672.1:0-12324 GCA_016648135.1 Agrypnia vestita
CGACCGCGCAGCGGGAGCCGTCAGACTCTAACACAATTGCGCGGCTTTTGCGCGGCTTCGGCGCGCAGCGGCTTCCTCTTACACCCTTCGGATTAAGTTAAAGGTCTCTCTTCCCACACTTTCAATCAAAACTCGAGCACTTATCGTCCGATTTCAATTTCGAAAATTATAATTTAACACACACCTCTTCTTCTTCTTCTCGCTCTTATAGTACAATCTGGCACGGCAGCTAGTCTATATATATTAAAGTAACAAGGGGTATAAAGTGGATTGGGTTTATATGTATGAAGCATTTGGTTTTTTTCGTTTTTCGTCGATAGCTCCGCGAAGCGGAGCGCGATCGCGCTCATTTCAACAAGGGTCGCGCGCGCAGCGCGCCCGCGTGTTTTATCAAATTTTGACATGGGTAGGTACCCCCGCGGCGGAGCCGCGGTCATTCATTGTGTTTTGCCTGTTTTCAGAATGGTCCACGCGGGATCGCTAATAACTTTGCCAATTTTCGTCGGATTTTGAAAATTTTTCCAGATTATCAATTTCTCGGATGTTCCGGAACTTTTATAAGGTGTGCGACATTTTTCCCCCGTCGTCCCTGCTCACGCCGAGCGAAATGGCGAAAAATGAGAAAATTTTTAAAAAGCCGATTTTCATTTGCAATCGCGCGATATTTCTAGATGGAATTTCGAAAAAGTAAAAATTGCTAAAAATCGACCGTCGGCCCTTCTCGCTTTCTACCGCTGGGATTTTTCGTAGCTTTCTCTTTAGGCCCGTAAAAAAATAAAAACACGTTTTTTTGCACTTTTTCGCGGCGCGTTTCGTAACGGCGACTGTGGGCGCGGTGTAGTCGGGAAATTTGTTTCACTTGGGTGGTTCGATTACCAAATAGAGTGACTGTCTTTTTGACATTGATAATTTTTTTTTTACCACCGCCCCTGTTTTTGCTACTCGCTCGAAACCGAAATTTACCTTTTTTACGATAACTCTTTAGGGGAACGTCGTAAAGACGAGCTGCAAACGCGAGCGCGCAGCGCTCGCCCGAGCGCAACTTTTTCTCTACCAACGATCGCTTCGAAAGACGTGTCCAAGCGGTGGTAATTTTTTTTAGCTTGATTTGCAGACTGCAGACGCGGTTTAAATTAAAATTTGAAATTGAGCATGCGGCTAAATCGAGAAATATATTGTTTATCTTTTTTAATTTTTTTTACCCTTGCAACTGTTTTTGCTACTCGCTAAAAGCTAAATTTACCTTTTATTCAATAACTCGGTCCGGGAACGTCGTAAAATTACGCGACAAACGTTATTGCGTAGCGCTCGCCAGAGCGCAACTTTTTCGTTACCAACGATCGCTTAGAAAGACATGTCCAAGCGGTGGTAATTTATTTAGCGCGTTTTGTAGACTGTGGACGCGGTTTGAATTAAAATCTGAAATTGAATATGAGGTTTGATGCAGGGACGGAGTTTTCATCTTTTTTAATTTTTTTTACTCTTACAACTGTTTTTGCTACTCGCTTACAAGCGAAATTTACATTTTATTTAATAACTCGGTCCGGGAATGTCGTAAAGTCACGCGACAAACGCGAGCGCGTAGCGCTCGCCCGACCGCAACTTTTTCGTAACCAATGGTCACTTCGAAAGACATGTCCAAGCGGTGGTAATTATTTTTAGCGCGTTTTGTAGATTGTAGACGCAGTTTCAATGAAAATCTCAAATTGACAATGTAGTACGATCGAAAATATGACTGACCATCTTTTTCGAATTTTTTTATATATGCACAACTGTTTTTGCTACTCGCTTTGAGTGAAATTTACCTTTTTTTTAAATAACTCGGTCCGGGAACGTCGTAAAGACACGCGACAAACGCGAGCGCGTAGCGCTCGCCCGAGCGCAACTTTTTCGTTACCAATGATCACTTCGAAAGACATGTCCAAGCTGTTGTAAATTTTTTTAGCTTGATTTGTAGACTGTAGACGCGGTTTATATGAAAATCTCAAATTAAATATAAGGTTCGAACGAAAATATGAGTAACCATCTTTTTCGAATTTTTTTATATACGCGCAACTGTTTTTGCTACTCGCTTAGTATCGAAATTGACTCTTTTTTCGATAACTCTTTAGGGGAACGTCGTAGAGAAGCGAAACTAAAGCGAGCGCGTGTAGCTCGCCCGAGCGCGACTTTTTTATTACCAATGATCACTTAGAAAGACATGTCCAAGCGGTGGTAATTTTTTTTAGCGCGTTTTGTGTTTGCAGGGAGGATTATATTTTATGATTATTTAAGAAATGTTATACATGGTGTTTTTTAGTTTTTGATGTCACATTTTGGGGATTTTGAATAATTTAAGTGTGACGTCACGATTTAGCTGTTTTGAAAATTATATACAGAGTTGACATTTTGAAAAATTATACAAGTATTTTTTTTTCAAAAACCAAAAACCAAAAAATTTTTTTTTTCAAAAACCAAAAAACCAAAAATTTTTTTTTCCAAAAACCAAAAAACCAAAAATTTTTTTTTTTCAAAAACCAAAAACCAAAAAACCAAAAATTTTTTTTTTCAAAAACCAAAAAACCAAAAATTTTTTTTTTCAAAAACCAAAAAACCAAAAACCATTTTTTTTTTCAAAAACCAAAAAACCAAAAATTTTTTTTTCCAAAAACCAAAAAACCAAAAATTTTTTTTTTTCAAAAACCAAAAAACCAAAAAACCAAAAATTTTTTTTTTCAAAAACCAAAAAACCAAAAACCATTTTTTTTTTCAAAAACCAAAAAACCAAAAATTTTTTTTCCAAAAACCAAAAAACCAAAATTTTTTTTTTTTCAAAAACCAAAAACCAAAAAACCAAAAATTTTTTTTTTCAAAAACCAAAAAACCAAAAACCAAAAATTTTTTTTTTCAGAAACCAATACAACAGATAATGATAAACTTCAATCTATTATGTATTAATTATTTTATTTGTATTGTGGGATCAAAGCATTTACCTTAATTATCAATTAAATTAGTTATATTGTATTACGATAATAAATTGAAAGTAAACGGAAATATTCAAATGCAATTAAAATGTTTATTTTAATTTATTTATATTAATAAAACACGGTTTCATAAAAACAAACTTTGTGTTAAAAGACAATTATTGATAGAATGATTAAAAAAAAGATCTCTCATACGTTTAATTAAAATGTTTATTTTCATTTATTTATATTAATAAAACACGGTTTCATAAAAACATACTTTGCGTTAAAAGACAATTATTGATAGAATGATTAAAAAAAAGATCTCTCAAACGTTTAAATAAATAATTTAAAATGGAATTTTGTGTTTATGTTTTTGTAGAGTACAATCTATATATATAATTTTTTTTCCATTCATTTAACTTTCTTTTATTGCTTCCTTTGGTATACAGCAATATGTAAAAAATAAATAAAATTCTCATTCAAGTGTGACATTTATCTTCTTGAAGTGTATAGAAACTTATAAGTTGTATTTTAATTAAATTTTTTCTAAATAAAAAGTAATTTAACAAAATTATTTTAATTCAACATTTATGTATTTAACAACCATACTGTGATTCTTTGAATTATTGCCATGGACCTTGGTAACGCTTTGTGATAATTCAAAAAAACAAATAAATTACTGATTTTAGACTGTCTACGTTGGTTTATGTTTGAGTAACATAAAATATGCTAATTACTGTAACAAATAAAGGCATATCACAGATTAAGAAATATGTGAAGAAGTACAAGAAGAGGAAAACTTTGTAGAAATATTGGAGCCAACAAGTACTCTTGCTAAAATAAAACCAGATACAGCATTTAATTATTTCAATACCTGTATGGCATGGGCTGAAGAAAATGATGCGTCTGCTGAGGATATTATAACTTTTCGAAACCTCCGATAATAACTTTTTAAGCACAGACTACACGTTGAAAAGAAACAGACCTCAATTAGGGATTATATGAAGATAAACTAGATAAGTAAGATATGTAATTATCATAAACAAATGTAAAGTATATAAATGCATATTCTCTTATTAAATTAGTACATTATGAAATGCTTTATTTTATTTATCTTGAATTTTTCTACAGTACTTCAAACATTCCAATAATCCAGTACCAACTGGTTTTTGATAGTTCCGGATTCTGATTAAAAAGTACATACTCCTAGAAATATGTGTTATTCAAAGTTAAAAATATCTCATTATTAAAAGAAACGTCAATCAATTAATGAAGCAACATTATATCTCCATCAGAACTAAAATTTGACAGTTTTGTTGAAATTCAATATCAACTCTGTTGATGGTAAACAAATGATATAATATATAACAATTTTTGAATTAGTTACTTAACTGTTTTAAAATCTGCAAGAATAATTTAACATTTAAAAACTATGTTGTCTGAATATCAGTTTATTATAAATAAAAATATATGCAGTTTATGTAAATTTAAAATTCTTTAATTTTATTAACTTTTCAAAATGAAATGTTTTTAAGAATATATTCCTGTATTCTATTACCTGTCTCTGAAAGTGTTTCTTGAAACAAGATTCTACTTCACTTTTATTTAGTGGTTATATTTTTTTAAATCATTTACCTTTTTATATAACTTTGGATGTGTGGTGTTTCATTACAAAAATGAATACAAAAAACCAACATTTTAATATATAAAAAATTACAGTTTTATTCAATTTCAATACCAACTCTGGTAACGGTGAATCAGTATTTCATTATAAAGGGGACATTTAAATACTTACATTAGCTGATGCAGTAAAGTCACAAAGATCTCTCAAACGTTTAAATAAATAATTTAAAATGGAATTTTGTGTTTATGTTTTTGTAGAGTTCAATCTATATAATTAATTATACTTTGAAAAAGCTACGGTTGTTGTAAAGTTTATTTGATACAAAGTGATGTGAAATATTTTTTTTTCATTCATTTGACTTTGTTTTATGTTTCCTTTGGTATACGGCAATATGTAAAAAATAAACAAAATTCTCATTCAAGTATGGCATTTATCTTCTTGAAGTGTATATAAACTTATAAGTTGTATTTTAATTAATTTTTTTCTAAATAAAAAGTAATTTAAAAAAATTATTTTAATTCAACATTTATATGATTCTTTGAATTATTGCCATGGACAATAACCTTGGCAACGCTTTGTGATAATTCAAAAAACTAATAAATTAATGATTTTAGACTGTCTACGTTGGTTTATGTTCGAGTAACATAAAATATGCTAATTACTGTAACAAATAAAGGCATATAATAATAAAAAGTATGCATTGGATTATAAAATAATACTAATTTTTTTAAATAAAATAATTTATTTCAAACCTTTCGATATTAAATAAAATTACAATTTAAAAACAAACATATTTTTATTCTTAATTTATAAATAAACATAACTAATAAACATTATTTTTAATGTTTTACATATTAAGTAATATCAATAAACTATATATTATTGACAAATTTTGCGTACGCTCTTTCTAACATCACTTATGCTCAACATAAGCAGTGGTCAAGTAACATTAAGCATGATTGTTATTGTCAGATGTTTGCAGTCAGTCTCCGTATATTTATTCATTTTTCGATATACAATATGACATTTTTCCATATTATTACTAAAAGACAATTTGCAACTAACGTGGCATCTGAAACACATTTGAAGCTCTTATTAAACATTGAAAAAGCAAATTTGTATAAAACGTAGTAGAAAAAACTGATATATTTTAAATAATTGATCTTTTGGTCAGTCAATATTCTCATTCTGATATATATTTAAAAAAGTAAACCAGTTACAACTTATAACATGTAATATGTTTAATATAACAAACATTCAATTCTTAACTTTTTTAAATATCAATTATGGTTAATAGACAATTTTATTTCAAACTACAGTAAGAAAACAAGGTGAATTGATAAGTCTTTCATACATACCATTAATAATAACCTCAAAGAAACTACGTTGCTGTTCATGTATCTGTCATTTATGTCACAGATAATATTTTTCAACAATAGAGTAAAATACCCAAATCCTGGCACTACTCAATCTACTCTTTTTTATTATCCTATATCGGTCTTACTCATTCGCTGCCAGGTTGGCATATTTCTAATACTAAAGACAACCGTAAAATCTAGAACTATAAAACAGAATTGAGCCGCACGACTGCCATCCAAAATTTGTCCTCATTGTTCCGTCAGTTTATTTCTTTATTATTTTAAAGAAATAGATAAACCACCAAAATATTTCAATACAGTAAGTAATATTTAAATATATTAACACGATCTATAAGTATATACAGAAAACAAATATATGTTTTCCGTATATACTCTGCCAATATTTTTCTCAATATTGGCACAGGGTAACAAAAATAGGATAAAATTAAAATACGTATATATGTACATAATTTTTAAATCATATTAATATAGTTTTTAATTATGAATGCACATTTTTTTCAAAAAATTAATTTCCTGTACATGTATCCAAAAAATGGCAGGGTACCAATAGTTAATAATCCTATTTGTGACATGGTGTCAATTAAAGATTAGATAACGCCATAATTGGTTGTTTATGTAAACATTTTTTTTATATTCTACAAGTTTTAGGGATTATGTTTCAATTTATTGTAGATCTTCAATAATTTTTTTAGTAAACTGAAACTCGATTGTGTAAAACACATATCTTTTAAAATCATTTTAGTAAGATTGTTGACTCGTGTCAGTGATTAAATGTATTTTTTATTTATTGTAGTAAAGAATTTATTAAACGCTTATAAAAGAATCAGATAAACCTCTTAACAAAAAAGGTACACTAAAGTATCACAAGAATCAGTTATTCAAATAGTGAAAATATCTAGATTAACAAGTTTGCTTTGAAAACATGTGGGTAATCTAAGGCTTGAAATTTTTATATCAAAAACCTACGTTTTGATATAATGTGAATAAAATAAAATTAAAAGAAACGTAAAGAGAAAACAATAGAGAAAAGAAAAACTTTAAGATAAAAAAGTTGGAAACAAGAAAAGAAAGCAAACATTATTTAAAAAATGCGTCATTAAGAAAAAAACAATAAATTCGTAATACTAGAATCAAAACGTATAAAAGTGTTGTCCGACATAAGAAAGCGTCCGTAAACCACATGGTTACATTTTTAACTCATTTAAACCACTCCCTCCCCCCCACGTAGCCCTAACTTGGCTTTTGATTTGTTCCCCCTACTCTCTACTGGTTTTTTCCTATTAATTCCAGACAAAAATTGTGCTGTTTTCTATTACTTTTTTGCTACAGCTTTGCTGTTTACTCTTTTCTATTTTAAAATTATTGATTATGTGTATACCGATCTACGCAGATTTATCTATCACGTATTCTAGCCTAATAGCATATAATCTTCCCCAGCCCTCACGTAGCCCATTAGCAGATAATGAATAATATGCATTAAAGCAGGTTGAATTTATAAGGTAAATTTTAATGATGCACTGCAATAATAAATAAACTTTAAAGAGTTTCTTTGAATGACCGATTTACCTTTTTTAATGCTGAAACGATTCAATAATAAAAAGTAACAGAAATATAATTAATCGCCAAAACCGTCTTAGGCCCGGTTGTTTCAAGTTCGATCAAAGTAAGCGGTCGAGCAAAGCATAGATTTTTACGAAAACGGATCGTCTGATTGGTGGAGAACGTAAAAATCTATGCTTTTAAGGAACACTTACTTTCATTCAACTTGAAACAACCGGCCCTTACGATGTTAAATACTTAATATTTAAATATATTCATATTCAAATTGACGATCAATCAATCGATTATTACTTAATAAATGAAAATAAAATTCATACATCTATTTTATATTATTTTCCATGTACAATTATAACTAGAGTATATAATTAAATTTACACATACACGCCGTACTAATTTCTTTTATAAAATAGGTACCTACTTATTCACATATTACATATCAATAGACAATTACTTTGACCGTTAAAATTACGCGGGATGTTAGCGTCTGTTCTATGGCATTCTTTCTCTTTCAAATTCATAAAGGTCAAAGCCACACGTATTTTTAGTGTTCGGAATATATTTTGGTCCTAGAGACACCAGAGAATCTAAAACACTACAAGGAAAATACGGTGAGTTTATCTTAAATTATTTGATTGACTGGTATTGATAAAAATGGCGAGAAAGCGAACAAAAGCGCAAAAGGATGCCCACAATGCCGCAAGGAAGCAGAAGCGTTTGGATGAGAAAGCCGATAAAGCCGTGTTTCAAGCGTCTACCGCGTCTGAATCTGACAATATTTTAGATCCGCAACCGTCTACATCGCGAAATACATCAGCTTTTCAATTAGAATCAATTTCGATCGAACCGTCGCCGGCGCCATTACTTCCGATTGATCAGTCTAATATTCATTTTGAACCACTACCATCTACGTCGCGAGATTCATATCCAGCTTTTCGAGTAGTTTCAGTTCCGGAAGTAGCTTCAATTTCAGATCAATGTTCAAGTGTAGATAGTGTCCCTCTGACTAAAAAAGAACAGATTAATTTAAAACGAAAGGAGAAACGGCAGCGAGAGACATTAGAAAAAAGAAATAAACGTTTGACTGATCTTACTAGAAATCAAGAAATTAGATTAGCTCAGGAAACACCAGAAGTCAGAGATAGACGCTTGGAACAGATGGCAGTTGCTCAAGAAGCTAGAATTGAAGAAGAAACGGAAGAGCAACGGCTTCTACGATTAAATTCAATAACGACAAACCGCCGGGAACAACATTTACGCGAAACGTCGCCCGAACGATCTATAAGGTTAGCTGATAAAGTAATTGCTGAACAAGAAAGACATAGTCTTGAAGGTTTAGCAGAAAGGGCTAAAAGGTTAGAGGAACGTAGAATTCGTCGGTTAGAATTAGTTCGTCGCAACTTTACGGAAATTCAAGAAAGAAGATACGTTCATCGAGGATCGCGTATGTATTTAAACGCCTGCGACTATAGTACCGTGATAGAACAGAATAATATAGGTCCACTTAGTATAGTATGTCTGTATTGTCACTCCCTGAGTTTTAAAAGTGAAAATGTACACTGTTGCAAAAAAGGGAAAATAAGATTAACTTCATATAAGACTCCCACCCCCATCATTTTATCTCTGTTTGACGGTTCACACGAGCGTAGTAAATCATTTTTAAAACATATCCGATTGTATAATACCAAATTGTCTTTTGCTTCTTTTGTGTGTAATCCAATACAATTAGGTCGTGGATATTCTACTTTTGTTTTGCAAGGAACCGTTTATCGTATGTCGAGCTCAGTAATTTCAAATGACAATCCCTCTTTTGCACAGCTGTACATTTTGGACCCTGAAGCCGCCGCGTTAGAACGTTCCAAAAATATCGAAGCGTGTAACGCCGATTTGTTGGAAGCCCTTTCAGTAGAAATTTCTTCAGTCAGTCCGTTGGTTAGTGCTTATAGACAGATGTATGAGATCGTTCGGGATCAAGAAAGAAGAAATGCAGAAGAAGGACGTCGAGAAATCGAGCAAGTACACATGTGGATGATGCAAAATACCAGAGATGACTCGAGAAGATACAATGCACCCACAGACAATCAGATAGCGATTGTCATAGACACCCCAGACGGCGAAATAGACCGATCTAGGGGAGTGTCAGTGTACTCTCGATACGAGCCAGGATCCCACTACATCAAGAGTACTTCGCCACTATTGGATTCCCTTCTCTACCCAATGTTCTTCCCGCATGGAGACTTTGGGTGGACGCACCAGATGCCCTATGAAGAGAGAGGCGCCCGTCGGAACTATATATCTATGGCAGAGTATTACGCCCACCGAATACAAGTCAGAAAAGATGAAATAAATATACTACACAGGGGGCGTAATCTCTTTCAACAATTCCTGGTCGACGTCTATACCAGAGTTGAAGGCAGTCGCACCAATTTCATTCGACTGAATCAGAAAGAGCTCAGAATCGATATGTACCAAGGGCTATTGGATTACGTTTCAAGAATGGATCCAGAAAATGGTCCCCCAGGAAGAGCAGTGATACTACCGTCAACATTTACAGGAGGTCCGAGGTATCTTCAACAACAGTTCCAAGACGCCATCGCCATGGTCGTTAAGAAAGGACGGCCAGATCTGTTTATAACCATGACCGCAAATCCCAAGTGGCCGGAAATTACTGATAATCTTTTGCCCGGACAGTATGCCAATTCTAGACCCGATATTGTTGCTCGCGTATTTCAATTAAAGGTTAAAGAACTCATGAACGATATAGTAAAGAAGGAGATTTTTGGAAAACTTACAGCCTACTCATATTCCATTGAATGGCAAAAGCGTGGCAACCCACATGTACATTTATTGATTATATTAGATCCTGTTGACAAGATCGTCGGATCTTCTGAAATTATTGACGCTATAGTATCTGCTGAAATACCCGACCCCGAAACCGACGCTACACTCCATGCCCTGGTGACGCAACACATGATGCACGGACCATGCGGAGAGGATAATCCAACTAGCCCGTGCATGCAAAAATCCAAGACAAATGTTTTTCAGTGTCAAAAACACTTCCCCAAATCGTGGCAAGATGTCACTGAATTTACGTACGGAAGCTACCCCGTTTACAAGAGACGCAACGACGGAATCACCGTAAGTAAACGGGGCACTGTCTTGGATAACAGATGGGTCGTTCCCTATAACAGATACTTGATGAAGAAATTTAATTGTCATCTAAACGTCGAAGTATGCAGCTCCATCGCATGCGTCAAGTATCTGTACAAATATTTTTATAAAGGGGGTGATAGAGCATCGGTACGAATAAGTACCAACGACCCAACGGTGCAGACTCCAGTACTTGATGAAGTACAAAATTTTATAGACGCCAGATATATCGCAGCACCGGAAGCGGCGTGGCGCCTCTTTGGGTATAAATTATGCGACAAGTCGCATACCGTCATGCTGCTCTCCGTGCATCTCCCGGATCAGCAGATGGTAACGTTCACCGCAGGAGAGGAAGACCAAGCCGCTGAGATAGCTGGTGAAACCACTCTCACGGCTTGGTTTAAATTAAACGAACGGAGCCCTCCGGCCAGGGTCTTTAAGTATACGGACATACCGGAAAAGTATGTATTTGTCGCGCGTAAATGGCAAAGCAGGCAAAGAAAATTAACTACGATCATGGCCCGTATGCCTTTAATTAATCCTAATCAGGGGGAGAAATTTTATCTACGGTTGCTTCTCCTACACGTTGCAGGCGCAACCAGCTTCGAAGACTTGCGTACGGTAGACGGCGAACTACGACCCACATTTAAGGCGGCTGCGTTGTCTCGAGGATTACTCGAAGACGACGCAGAGTGGGAAAATACCATGCGAGAAGCTGAGACATTTCAAATGCCACGTCAATTAAGAAACTTATTCGCGTCCATTTTAGCCTTCTGCTCTCCTCAAGATCCGCAAAAATTGTGGAATACGTTTGCCGATTCAATGTCTCAACGTTTACAACCTCCCGAAACAGCTAGAGAAATTGCTCTCGCACTCATAGATAGAAAACTTCACAGTCTGGGTCGCTCTCTTGCAGAGTTCGGATTCGCCATTCCTTCGCCGTCGGTGTTAAACGGGCTGCACAATGAACGAGACCCGACTGTAGAAGCGGTAAATTCAGAAATTTTGATGCAGCAATTAAATTCAGAACAAAGACACATAATAGATGCTGTATTAGACGCCGTCCGCGACAACAGGGGGGCTTGCTTTTTCTTAGACGGACCGGGCGGCACAGGGAAAACTTTTGTATACAACACCTTAATTCAACTTTTAAACGAACAAAATATCCCAGTTAAAGCCGTCGCGTCGACAGGTATAGCCGCTACATTATTAAAAAATGGTCAAACAGCTCATTCGACTTTCAAAATTCCTATCCCAACAGTTAACACGACCACATCAAGTATGACTAGGTTTTCCCCAGCAGGCCAGAGTTGCATCGCGACTAAAGTAGTAATATGGGACGAGGCACCCATGCAGCATCGTTTCGTATTAGAATCAGTAAATCGACTTTTTCAAGACCTCATGAGAAACACTTTGCCCTTTGGAAATAAAATCATGCTTTTAGGTGGTGACTTTCGCCAGATACTGCCGGTCATCAGAGGCGGCAGTCGCGAGACATGCGTTTCAGCACTTATTACGAGGTCACAACTCTGGCAACACTTTACAATATTCCAACTCACCTCGAATATGCGTTTAGCACCAGGACAGTCACAATTTGCAGCATATTTACTCAGTATAGGTAATAGGGAAGCCAATGAAGAATATTCAGATAACGTCATTGTGCCTCCGG
>JADDOH010016674.1:0-20531 GCA_016648135.1 Agrypnia vestita
ACGCATTTGGAAGTGAGTTTATTGTAGTATTACAAAATTATGCACGTAGCTAATATTGTCTATGACTTGAGAGTTGAATTTGAGAGTCGTTCAACTTCCTAAAAAATAAAATAAGACGGGGGGGGGGGGATTTCAAAAAAACGTTATAGTTAAATTAACTTACAGAAAAATCGGCCAAAATGTTTCGCAAGATTGAAGTAGTGCGAAGTGTGTACTTTGAAATATGAAGTTTAATGTGTGAATTATGCAATTTGAAGTGCGAAGTTTGAAGGTATGAAATTTGAAGTGTGCAGTTTGAAGTGAAGACTTCAATTAAAAACGTGTGAAGTAATCATTTTAGTATAGTAAAGTACTAAATTGTTGTACTTAGTGTAGAGCGAACCTATCATTAGTATGAAAATCATTTGTTTTCGTTTATTGAAAAAAATCTTAGAAATTTTGCGCGAGTGGTAGTGGTAGTAGAGTAATAGGTATAGTGTTTTGCTCATTTTGTGTTAAGGAAACTTCGACACGCAAACAAAAACGCAATAATTTTTTAAAAAGATCAATCAGGATAGTTATACAAGTGGAGATGTTGATACATGTCATATTTAATAATTACAATATTAAAGTTTTTACATCTATCTACTTTTTGAGAACTAACTAATTTTATCGAATGATTTTTGATAATTGTATTGTTTACGAATAGATCTTGTAAAATGTTTACTTTTTAAAGATACTTTGATCATGGATTTTATCAAAAAATCAACATAAATAAAACAAAATACAAATGTTTTTTTTTAGGCAAAATATTCCATACGTAGAAAAAAGTGTTTTCCTTAATTAATATTAGGTCCTTACATATGAAATTGGCGTTTAGTATGGGAGGAACATAAAGTTTTGTTTTTTTATTATAATATATTTATTTAATCAAAGTATGTACCATTGCTATCATCTTTTGCCATCTCATAGGTAGTTCATTGATCCCTTTACTAAAAAAACCATTCGGACGGGAATCAATAAAATCTTTGAAGGCGGTTTGGACTGCCCCATCGGAGTTGAATTTTTTCCTTTGGAAGAAGTTATCCAAATTTCGAAAAAAATGGTAATCTGTTGGGGCAAGGTCCGGAGAGTACGGTGGATGTCTTAGACATTCCAATTGAAGCTCCTCTAATTTGGTAGCCGTCTGTTGTGCAGTGTGTGGTCTAGCGTTATCATGAAGCAGCAGAGGCCTAGAGCGATTAACCAGCCTCGGTTGTTTAGCAGCTAGCTTTTCCATCATGGTTTGCAGTTGCTGACAATAGACATCTGCCGTAATCGTCTGGCCAGATTTAAGAAAGCTGTAGTGAACGACACCAGCACTAGTCCACCAAACGCTCACAAGTAACTTTTTTGGAGTCAATTTTCGCTTGGGGCATGGTTTGGCTGGTTCGGCAGGGTTCAGCCATTGCGATGAGCGCTTCCGATTATCGTACAGGATCCACTTTTCATCACAGGTAATGATTCGATTTAAAATCCCTTCATTATTGTGCCGGTTGAGTAATGCAACGCAGCAGTCAACGCGCGTTTGTTGATTTGCTTCACTCAATTCGTGAGGTACCCACCTTTCAAGCTTTTTCACCTTACCAATTTGCTTCAAGTGGATTAAAACAGTTTTATCACTAACACCGCAGCCTGCAGCTAACTCGGATGTGGTTTGCGATGGATCCGCTTCCACAATAGCCTTCAATTCTTCATTATCAACTTTGGTCTCCGGCCGTCCACGGGGCTTGTTCTGCAGGTCGAAATTTCCAGAACGAAAACGTTGGAACCAAAAACGCACTGTGTTTTCTTTTGCGGCACCGTCGCCATACACATCATTAATCCTTCGAGCCGTTTCTGCAGCACTGGTGCCACGGTGGAACTCGTACTCGTAAATAATGCGATATTTCAAGTTTTTCATTTTATAAACTGAGTGACGCAAAGAAAAAAACAATTGAGGAAAAAACAAATGAATTATAATTTTCAAAACACAAATACATGAGTAAATAGCTGTATAAATTTGGATTTGGAATTCCTAACCAAAGAGAAGATATTTGAGATCAAATTTGCCAGTACGGCAAAACGCCAATTTCATATGTAAGGACCTAATATAAACGAAATTGAAATCAAATATAATATTTTTAACCAGATCGTAGTCATGCAGTATGTTAAATGTGGGGTGTAAAAGCAAAGATAGCAATATCCAAAAATAAATTGAATGCAGTCAGGTTTATTAATTCAGAATGGACTAAATTCGACATTTTATATGACATATAGCCTACAAATTTATAGGAATCAAGATTTAGAAAAAGATGATATACCTACCTAAGATCTGTAATTCAGTACATTCTAATTGCTGCCTTTGCATTAATACACCACAATTGTAATATGTAAAAATATTTACCCTGTGTGAGGATTACGAAGAAATTGAACGGAAATTCATAAGGAATAATTTGAAAATATTTCTAAAAAATTTCCCCGGATACCTTCCGGTGATGATACATAGAAGGGTTTCCATATTCATATTAGTTATTTAAAAAAAAAGTGTGTCAATTTTAGTTCCAAGAAAATGAAAATAATTTCAAAAATGTGGTGAAAATAAAATCAAGTATGTGAAATGAAAATGAGCACAAAATTGAATAGTAGATAAAGTTAAATAAAGTAAAAAGACTCGCCTATTTGGAAAACTACTGCCAGCAGATATAAACCAAGGTAGAGATCAAGCTAATGACGTTGAAAGATTTTAAAAATATATATCAACTGGATTATAAATGATTATTGTTGGTAAAAGGAAAACTAGCAAACAGCCGTCATACCCCGCGGGGAGGCTTTAAGTCACAGTGATACTTGTATTAGGTTGCCTTTCTGCTTTTTTTAGCGGCCTCGTAGAACTCGAAGTATGAGCGCAGTAAAAATAGAGCTTCATCCATCTCTTGATACTTTTTGCAGATTTGTTTTATCGTTTTCTTCCCATCTGTTGACTCGCCAGTGATACATTTTTGCGTGTTCCAAGAATAATCTATCCTCTCTACACGGAAGATAACTTTCCGCAGGTTATCTGGGATAACTCCAGAAGTTCCAGGTTTTCTTGCACTAAAGTGACAGATCAAATACCCGTACAGAGCGCTTACCCGCATGATGGCTTTAAATTTAGTATTCCGTGCGCAATTCAAGATTTGTTCTATTGGAAGATCTGGAGACAATTTATCATAAATTTTTTGGTATATAAGTAAAAATTTTATTTAAGGTAAATTTATTCTTAACCCAAAGATTTTGATTTGTAAAATAAAAATATCGGTACTTATTAATGATAAGAATATTTATTTATTACCATTTTTAGTTTTGGGGAAGAGAAAAAACCTGTAGGTAATTCTTTCCGGGTTTTCTCCCCCCGCGACATATTTGTAAGCACATCTGTCGTAGTAACAGTAATCTTTAATCTTTTTAACAAACCGTTAAGGCTTCGCTTAAAAGCTGGGGATTTAAGCAGTAGGGATGATTAAATATGAATTATTTATTTATTTACTCGCCTACCGGAGATTACCCCCAAATAATTTTAAAGTGCTCGACCCGGCCAGTCGCTTGCCCTTGTTCATAACTGACCAATTCGGGCACGCGAAATGGTAATCGTCCCGAAATATTATTACGACCGTTATCATTTTATGGTTGAAGTCACGTCTTGACATTACGTTTTATTTCATTGCGCACTTTTACCCTTTTTGGCCCTCACTTTTGTTTGTTTATTAGTTTAAATGTTTCAACTGGCTGTTTCAACTTTCATGACTGGTGATAAAATGCCGTTTTTATTGGTTCATTTTGCAAGCAATTCATTATCACCCTAATAATGTACTTGTATAATACCCTGCTGCAGCGATCCTTCTTAGAACAGGAACAGAACTGTAATTCTACTGCCCCACGACATAAATAAACTAGGAAATATTATATGATGGTGTTACGAATATTTGAACTACCTATCTAACCATCTGAGGATAAAACACTTTTGTAATACAAAGTGTGTGCCGACTATAAAGAAATTAGCTTGCTGAGTCAGCCAGGAAAATTATATGCTCGCATTCTGGAGAAAAAATGTCGCAGTATAACGGAAAACAAGATCCGAGAAGGCCAGTGCGGTTTCTGAGCCGAGAGAGACACAAAATACCAATTTATTGTTTACGCTGCAATTAACAGCCCAGAAAAGTTAAAAATATGGACATGAACATATAAATCACATATCTGGAGAAAGCTAAAAACTTGGTT
Organism: Agrypnia vestita; assembly: GCA_016648135.1. NCBI lineage: Eukaryota > Metazoa > Arthropoda > Insecta > Trichoptera > Phryganeidae > Agrypnia > Agrypnia vestita. Next base: position 4,258 of record JADDOH010016674.1, read on the forward strand.
CCGCGCGACATTCTATGGAAAGTGCTGGACAAATACGGAATACAGGGAGATCTTATCAGAGTAATTCAATCCTTGTTGGAGTAGTCCAATCAGAGAGTTGCAAGAGATGCAAATGAATAAACGGCGTAATATCGAAGGAGTTCTTTGTCGGAATAGGATTAAGATGAAGTTGTCCACTTTTAACAATCCTGTCCACTTTTTATATGAACAAGATAAGCCAGAGAAGCCAAAAAACAGGGGCTGTGAAAGTTGGATATATGCAAATCGATGACTTACACTTTGCGGATGATATAATGAGGCTGGTACCCACACAAGAGGACGTACAAGAATGGATAAATTTATTCAATGAAGAGTGCACTCAAAACGGGATAAAGATTAGTACTGCCAAAACAGTAGGTCATAAGAAGAGACTATACGGTCATAAGGAGAGACCAAGAGCAGTTGATATACAAGGGACGCAGCTGAAGCAAGTCGATAAATTCAAATACCTTAGGGTAGATTTTTTTAGCTATAGCAGGCAGGAAAGTGGAATAGATAAAAGATTCGGAGCTGCAGCTGGCGTTCTACGTTCTCCATATAGTGCGGTTATAAGAAAATCCGAGGTAAGTGTCGAGACAAAACTGACTGTTTTCAAATCTGTGTACAGGCCCACCCTAATATATGACCATCAAATTTGGATCCTAACGGAGAGAGTGAGAGTATGAATGAGAGCTGCCAAGTTGAATTTTCTAAGGGGAGTAGTGGAAGTTAAACCGACAGACAGAGTGAGAAGTACCGATATAAGGCACACACTCATCACGGAGCCCCTACTCATATATATAGAGAAATTACAAATAAGGTGGCTTGGATATGTGCTTAGGACGCTTACCAAGAAGTATCCTCTTGGCAACCCCGGTAAGAAGGCGACTGGTAGGTCGCCCCAGATTAAGCTTGAAAGGCAACAAAAAACAGTGTATGAAAACAGAATGGGTTAACACATATCAAAGCAGCACCAGGAATTTGGAAGCAGCTTATCGAGTCTTTGGGCCCTCGACCCTACTAGTACAGGGGGATGAAGATGATGATGATAATCATTTAATTATACTACATTATTAAATTATCGGGACTGATTCAAAGCAGGAAACATACCTCGGTTATTATGCAGGAGCGGAAATGATCCATTTTGGTTAACGTTTCTGCACAGGATATAGAATAATGTTGTCAAGTAGACGCTATATTCATATAATTAGAGTTGATCAAATGATGGAGATAGACTTATCGAGAAAATAACATAAATTAATCAATTTATTTGTCCTAACCATTACACGTTTATGAATCAATTTGGTGAAAAATGAGTTAACAATGACAAGAAAAAACAAAGCTTTTAATTAGCGCAATTGGTTGGTACGTATCTTTGTATATCGAACAAAATTATTATTAATCATAGGGAAATACTAGACACATGGAGGGAGCAATATTTTCTCGAATCGTAGTAGTAGAGTCTGTATACCACATAAGTATTTTTTTTTATATAAAAATAGGCGTGCATACGGCTTATATATTATACAAAAATCAAGAATGATTTTCAAATAAATGTGTGTAATATTCAAATAAAATATTTTGTAACTTATTCAACTCGTAAATGTAGCCAAAGCCGCCACGAAAGTCTAACACAACGTTATTAATACAACTTCTGTAATACTAATAAGGAAGGACAAACAGCATAGGTATTTCGACGCTAATTTGCAAATCTCTCATAAACCTTTTAAATTGAATTCGTAATTCCCTTCATCGAGGATCGGTTTGAATTAAAGCCGAGTTAAACCTGGTTTCACTATTTAGTGTTCAACCATTCTAACCGTACGGCTTACAGACCTGATGATAATTTGTCAGTTTGGAATTTGATTACTCCGGCGATCGCTTAAACCCAGATCACTTAAACCTGTGTGTATTGTCAATGTAGATAGACTGGTTAGTTTCAATGGTTGCTCGAACTCGTGTGGTAAATAGTTAAGTACCCTTTGAGGCAGGCATGATAATTTGGTTTGATGAAGTCTTATTGGTTGACCGATTTGTTTAAGAAAGTGAATTGTCAGGGCTTGAAAATATATTTGTAGCTAAATTTACAAAATTTTACTACCGGAAAAGTTTTTATCAGTATCAAAAAACATTTTTAATACTGTTTCAAAAAACATTTAAAAATTTTTCACGATTATTTTACAATTTATTCAAATAAATTGAAACTTTCTCTTAAGAACTTTTATATACATGTAATATTATTTTCGAGTCTAATACTAATTTCAATAAAATATCAATTCAAACCTTCAATATATGTTTACGTAGGAACTACACAGCTGTTATCTGAACAAAATCCAAAATAAAATAAAAACAAATACTCTCACCCAAGAGAAAGTAATAAATTTCATCGATTTAGAATTTTGCATAAAAGTGTATGTAGGTATGTTAATAATTTAAGCAATTTATTATTAAATTTAACACAGACAATCGTTCGTTATTTATGTTACTAAGTATATTTGTATAATATAGGACACAGCACTAAAGTTCTTAATTGCATTACAAAATACTTGGGTTACCTTTATTATCATTTATTTTCAATTACACATCGCTGAAATCTGATTGGATGGAAAATGGTCATCTGAATATCAGGGCGATGATGGTGGAAATAGTCGTGAAAACGTGGAACGAGGTCTTCTTACAGACTGAATTGCTCTCAGTCTGATCCTTGGTACGGGAATTGTGTCCTCTGGCTGCTTCTGCAAGCCCTGTCGATAAAAAACTATCCATCAGGAAAAATAGGTAACTTCTTCTAAATAATTTTGTGGTGACATTATTAATATAATTTATAAAAATATACTTAGTTTTCACCACTTCTATATTGAAAATATCAACATATTTCAGGGCCAATGGTCAGAATAGTGTGTTTACTAACAAATTAAAAATGAAAAATCGAAGTATAGACAGTAAAAATATCAAAAAATAATACATGGGAAATTATGAAGTATATATTATATTATAAATTATTTATAATATATATATAATATATATAAAAAATATAAAAATATATATTATAAATTATATATAAGTATATATATATATATATATAATAATAATAATAATTGGATAATTTGTATAGCGCCGTTTTCGCAAAATACTCACCTCAAGGGCGCTTTGTATATATATATATATATATAAAATAATTAAGTACTTACATGATAACAATTTTAAAGATAACTATTTGTAAAAAAAATCTGGTTATATATAATATTCAATTTACTATTAACAATTTGCCTTATTTACTGACCATTTGCCCTGAAACATGTTGATATTTTTAATATGTAAGGGGTAAAAACAAAGTACATTTTTATTTATTATATAAAAATATGTAAAGTCATATTTGAATAAAGTACGCGTGTTTTACATTTATATGATTAGAGTTGATGACATTTATAAAAAAAATATATTAACATTACAAATATTTATTTTTGATAATTTTTTTTTTGGAAGTGCTTAGGAAATATTTTCGTTAATGATTTAATTGATATTCTTAATTATGTTTGTTAAATATTAAAATCAATAAAGAAAAAATATTTGTTATATTTCAATTTAATTGATTGAACCCTATTCAACATGCGGTGCATTTAATTTTTCCAATACTAAAACTCTTTTATACACTTTGCGTAGTTTTTAATTTTTATAAGGGTTTTTATTAAAATCATTTGTAGGAACATAAATATCATTTACATTCATAATATTTTCATTGTATCTATGTTTTGTTTTCTTCTTGATTGTGTTTTCAATAATTATTTTAAAAATAAGAGTAAGTAAAATGTTATTCAAGCAACTTTTATTCTAGCAAGCTTGTTTACAAATATTAATTACGAATAATATTACTATATATGAATATTATACGTAATATAGATTAAAAACTAGCAATAAACATTTAGTTACATTTAAAACAGAAAGAATAAACGAATATAAGATAAAATCTAAGTAAAAACAAAGGCTGACATCTTATTAAATAAACAGTATACTTTAATATTAGGTACTCTTTATGAGGAGAGCTTTAATTTTGAAATTTATGGGATAACAAAATTTTACATCCGAAAACTTGGTAATAGACAAAGGAATATAAGAATGACCCCCAAAAATAAGGACAGCCTAAGTTTAAACTAATTTTGGTAGTAAACTCACCTCCCAAAATGTTGACATGATTATCGTTCGACCCGTGAGGAAGGTTCGGGTATATTTTTATTTCTGCAATCAAAAAATAAATAAATTGTGATTGCTCTTCCGTTTTAAATAAATTCAAATTATTTGTGATTAAAATGTGATGGTTAAAAGAAGCATGAGTGCTCAGTTAGATGAATATTCTCTATGTGCCGAAATGTGAAATATTATCTGTGTGAAAATAGTAAAATCAAGGCGGTAGTATTGCTAAAAAAGACAAGATTTCTTCACACAATAAGAGATAAAAGTACTTATTTACAAATTCATTAATATGAAGTTACAAATTTTGTTCTAATTTAAAATTAAAATGAAAAAAAAACCGCGCAAATGGACACGCAAAATTCTGTTTAAAACTATTGATTTACTTAAATATTGGGACAATTTCGAATCTTACTCACAAGTCGATTGACAAAAATGTGTTTTTTAATCTATCAATAAATTATTTCTTTGTGTCACTAAACCATAAGATAAATTTCAGCATGGTTAATAAATAAAAACAAAATAATTAAAATAATATAACTAAGTCTACAAATAATCCAACTTTTTTTGCAATCAATAATCAACATAGGTTTATTTTTCAAAACGTATATTTTGTAGTAAGTTTATAATATTTTTTTTCGCTACAGCGTTACTTATACAATAAAATTTAAAAATATTAAACAAATTAAAACAAACAATGTTTGTTTTACATAACAAGGACTTGCTTTCCTTATTTTAAAAATAATTAAGAATTAACATTTTGATGACTTTTGGTGATTTGACATTAATTTATTTCCCACAATTAGAATGTGAAATCTTTTAAATATAGTTTGATATAGAGTATAAAATTGTACAGCGATGAATATAATTCCTTCTTTCAGCGAGGAAATTGGATTACGACAGAAATATGTCCTCCATCGCATATATTTTAGATACATTCATACTGCATATAAAGCATTTATTCTTGCAAACGTAAATCCACCAATAAACAAAACGCATATTTAACTGTAACTGGTTGCGGATACTTTATAGAAACCGTATGTTTTTCTGGGAAACGATTCTCGACGTTTCGTTGAACTCTTATTCGACGTCATCAGGAGAACGACCTTTACCCGCGGAGGTAGAGGGCGGATTGATTAATGCTTCCGAGGGCGTAAAGTAAAGTAAAGTTCATAAACTTTGTTGTGGAGTGTTCACTTCTTCTACGTTAGAGGTCGCCAGTGTGCAATATCTACTCGTTACGTCGGTGGACTTTACTCTCTCAAAGGTTAAATCAATATCGTGAGAACAGGGCACCAAATATAGATAGTTTTTAACTGTCATCTCTATTGAAATTGGGATGTTTGTATATTTCGATGGACTCCCTCAATAATCTGGGTATAAGGTGCAGTTCTGTTGATAAGATTTGTCTTGTCAAATCTGATGAAGTGACAGAGATTCCCTTTGGATGCATGTTCGCAGCTTGCCGATATATTGATGTTGTTGTTTTTAATTGCTCCAATATGATCCTTCAAACGTGTAGCCATATTGCGTCTGGTTTGTCCTATGTAGAATGCTCCACAATCGCGTGGCACTCTGTGTACACCTGGAGACTCGAACGGTGTGTTATCTTTCACACTACCCAACATACCTACGTGAGATCGAACTATGGGGGCTGAAAATTGTTTTTATATTTAATTTCAGCAACACCCAGCTGATTTTGTCAGTAAGACCTCTGATGTAAGGTAAGTATGTTTATTTCTTGGGACATCACATATGCTAGATCGTTTTCGTGATGTCCGTACGTTCAGAGAGTATCCAATAGCTATGAGTGCATCCTGCACTGTTTTTCTTTTCTTTGTCGCAAATTCTGTTAGCCCATGTTATTAATGCTGTGGGAATGCGCAATCAGTTACAGTTAAATATGTCTAACGACCGTAATAACAATCTTAACTCTTTAAAACAAAACGCATTTCTTACAGTACACGTTGTTTTTTTTTAAAATTTTGTTTCAAACCGAGTCTCTTCAAAATGTATATTTGTAATGAAACGCTACTTATTTACTAAGATATTGTACTTTTTAAGAATACTATATACGAAGTTTTCGTAATTCAGGCTCCTAGTATTTTTCCAAACATTGGAACCAGTAGTAGAACCAGAAAGTTTATCAAAAAATTTAATCGTAAAAATGCAAAAATAGTCCTGATATTTTAATTACATATACAAAGGTATGAATTTTCTTGATATTATTTGTCACGTGTTCAAATGACATATTAGATGAATAAATTTGATTATTATTCAGGTGATAAAATATATTATAAAAGGGAGAACTTACCATAGAGTCGAAGAGTTCCTTCTGACTTTCCGAGAGAATTGGTGGATACACAATTGTATGTGCCAATATCTGATCTAGAGAATTTCTTGATAACCAGCCACATGAAGACTTTGTAGGAAGATCTTTCTTCTTTGATGGAGTACTTCGGACTGAAAAAAAAGATATTATTGAAAATAGTCTAAATTCTCGTCGTGGGTTGGGTTTTGTTTGTATTGAAGCTTACCTATTACAAATTTTATTGTATTACAAAGAATTCATTATATAGAATTCATTAGATAGGGTATATATTATTTAGGTATTATTCGGTATTGCCGATATCTAGGTTGTGCAAAATCTGGTGTTTGACGTCGACCATTCTTCCTCTCGCCCTACGCCTAGATTGTCGAAAACCTGTCATCGAGTGTGCAGCATCATTTGTTGTGTATAATTTATCGTCTTAAATCTAATATTTGTCTTTTATAATTTATTTATTTATCTTTTCGAAATAGTTTTTGGACAAGTTTGCAGAAGTGTAGAAGTGCCGCCAATCATGTTCAACATCGCAGTGAAAAGGAGAAGGAAACATTTGCGTGGCAGTAAATCTCAGCTTCCGTGTTTTCTTTCCTTGTCCTTTCTTTATCGAAATACAGTACATTTTTACGGTCCTCCATTACTCCTCCATCCCCATTGTCACCCTTTTTTGTTTCCCCCATTCAAACCCCTGCACGGCGAATGTCGTCGTGCACAGGTACCTATAATATGTTTCAGGCCAATTATTTTGTCTGTCTAGTTTAATACGCTATATAATACTTATAGGTCCCTCAGTATAATCAAAATGTATCTTCCTAAACTAAACTCTTGAATTAAATAAAAAACGATTTATTCGTTAAAAATTTATTGTTGATATTATCATTGCTTTATATTGTTATTTTTTATGTGAAACATCTTTCCTCTGGCTTTCCTGCAATCTGTGGCAGTGATTTCGGAAATACGCAGCAGGAAATAAGACGCGCGCAATTTCATTTAACCAATGAGCGGAGAACGCGCGATGCGCAGCAAGTGCCATCACAGCGAAGACGCACACTACCAGCCAATGCTTCTGATTATGTATATATGTTGCGAGACTGGTGTCAAGCGTGTGTACGTTGTATTTTTGATATATTTTGGCATATCTTCGAAACTATCCAATAAATCCTTTTTTTACGTTAATTTAAACAATATATATACCCATATACCTATAATGAATTACATTCTCAAATTCTATGAAATTTATGTGATAATTTTTAAATATTTATTCAAAGTTTTCATAGAATATGTATGGTGGCACACTACCGGCATTATGAAAATAAATAAAAACATATAATTGACCAAATATATTTCCAAACAAAATGCGTATGTAGATATACGGTACCTACCCGGGAAATCTGACCTTACTCGAGACGAGAAAAGACGTATCGAGAGTCGAGAAATCAAGAAATCGCACTTTGTCGTAGGTAGATTTTTTTAGCCGAATTTTACCAGACACCCCAGTGTCATGGTTAAATTCGGATGCGATAGCCCGACTGACATGGTCCTATGCTCAAGTCACGCTATATATTTATCTGTTTTGGCCATTTTTTGCAATAAAAATGAAGCCAGTGAAGACGGTGTCGTCGAGACTACAGATATATCACAAACGAATTGAGCTTCAGAACCAAGCATTTCTGGAGAGAAAAGTGATGGTTCATCAATTGACGACTGCGATATGGAATCTGACTTAGCAACCGATGTGCAATATACGCAAAATATTAACAAAGTCTTACAAGGAACACGGGCCTTGGTAAAACTATTTCGAAAGAGTCCTTTAAAAATATCGTGCGGCATAAATTTGTTAAAGAAGAGTTTAACTATGAGTTGAATTTGTTGTTAGATGTGATTACCAGATGAAACTCGATGATCAAATGGTTGAACGGTTCCCAAAAATGAAAAATGCGATCAAAAAGTCATTAATTGATTTGAATATGTCCTCGATGTGGAAGATAATATCGGCGTTCTTTAATCATTGTAAGGCGTCTTACATCTAGCAAAGTTGTCTATTGAGGCTTTATCTAGTAAAAATCCTGGGACAATAATAGATGTAGGGATCAATAAACCAGGATCGATGTAAAACGATTTAGCCACAAAGTTTTTGGAACATCGTAATTAGAAGATTATTGACAGGCGAAATATTAACCTGATGTCTTTAATCAAGTATCTTAACACCCCAACGGCATTTCAGAATGATAGCGAAAAATAGCATAAATTCGCTATTATTATTATTATACTATTTTAAAAGAAAAAAAAGGCGCCGGTACCTACCCCTTAAATATTGATAAATATTTAGATAGGTAGGAATAATATTTTTCACTTCTTCTTCAAATGTAGCAAATTTATTTTGTGGTAACATAATTATAATTAATATAAATTAACTTTGTTTAAACCACTAATTTATTGAAAAAAATCAACATGTTTCAAAGCCAATGGCTTCATAAATAATCAGGTCCTTTTTGCAAATAGTTATCTTTTAAATTTATTTTCATATTAATTAGGTACTTTATATTATTATTTTCCATATATAACTTTTTAATATTTTGATCTATACTTCGATTTTTAAATATTATTTTTGTTTTCCTGATGAAGAAGCCATTGGCTTTGAAACATGTTGATTTTTTTCAATAAATAAGTGGTTTAAACAAAGTTAATTTATATTAATTATAATATTTTTCAAATTCAATTTATTGATTACATTCAATCGTCTTTGCTTAAATAAAACATTTGAACCGATGAGAAAGTGTAGCCTATCATATCGCGATATTTCAAAATAAAGGACATTTGTGTATACTGTCTTTGATTAATTTTTAATTTTGATACTATACCCATAAAACTCAATGCCTGTCTGTCTGTCCTTTCTCTTTACAAATCTACAACGTTTATCCAATTCGGCTCACACTATGCATACTTATGCCTTAGAACCCGGCGGGTAATATGGCGAAATTCCTCCCCCCCTTTTTATCCCTTCCTCACCCCATGATATATTTTCTGTTCTGTTCTGTATTTTGGATACAAAAATATAAAGCATTGGAGCTTTACTATGATTATGTTCAGAACTTTCAAGGACATTTGTATGCATTTTTTCACGCAAAAAATCAGCAGTTGCTGGCAGCCAGCCTCTGAGAGAAAAAATGTGGTTAGTGCCCATCGGATTGCTAATTATTGTGAAATGACGGAACTACTTGAGCACCGATAATTTTATTAAAAACTTAGCGCTTCATAAATGAAAACCATTGGCAAGATCCCAAAGGCTCCCAGGGAAGACGCTATGAGCATCTCACGGATAAAGGAGAGGTTTGTTCGCTTTGAAGATGGCCGCACATCAATGAACAGCAAACCGCGTCCCGGTAGGCCCTAAATTAGTCGAAATAACAATGTGATTGACCAAGTGAGGACTATAGTCATGCAGAATCACCTGCTTATCACAGTCCTAGTATTTGCAAACGAGGTGGAGGTGAGTATTTGATCAGTGCATTCAGTTTTTACCGAGGATTTCGGATTGAAGAGTGTCCACTAAATTCGGGCCAAAGCTATTAACAGTAGAGCGGCTTTATCACGATAATGCACCCGCTCATTCTTCGCAATCTGATTCAGTCTTTTTTTTTTCCTGGCATCAATATATAAATAGATTATAGTGATTTTGGCATCTTACATTTGTTTTTTTTAGATTTCAAAATTATTTAATATCTAACTGACCAACCATCACGCCGTTTCCATGTAGGTAGGTAGAAAGGATAGGACGCCATATTCTTCTATCTCGGCACACCAGTCTTGCTTCGGTTTCATTCATAATTCTTCTTATGCATGCTCTACGCTTATTGAGACTTTTAACAGAGCCATTCTCCAATATTTGTAATATCTAATCGTGCCAGGTCTTTCGCGGAAGCCCTCTATTCCTGCTGACTTCGACACTCGCCACATACATTTTCTTAAAAATCCTTTCCTCGCTATGCGTTCCACTTGACCAAACAATCCAAACGATCCTTTCTTCATTCTATCTACCCATGTTTCAGGCAGAATTACGTTTAAATTACAATTAACAAAAATTTTAGAAGGCAACGATAACGAATTTTCTGATGAAAGCGGCTTGTTTGTTTATGAAATAAATTAGAAACGCTGTTACTGCGTTCAATAAAAACAACATTTTTATTTTTTCAAAATTGTTTTAGGTAGGCAAACTATATCTTTTTTGGTTTTGGGTATTGCTTTCATCCAGACCGTTTCTCTGTAGTATTTTGGGGCATAGAGTAATCCAATCCAGGAGTTATTTGGTCTTCCTCTGGATGTCTGTCGATGAAGCTCCACGGATATTACCAGCTTCATCTGTGTCTCCGTCTTACGTGCCCATAACATCTTCATATTAAGTTACGGTTCCTTCAGTTTACTGTTATTGTCCGTAACACCCAGGCTACCACAAATGCGTGAACTTTTAATTCTACCTTTTAGTGTTACTCCTGCTGACCATTGAAGCATTCGCATTTATGCTGTTTCGAGTTGCCTAGAGTAGAGGTTGTACATAGTCTAGTATTCGGGGCCAAACATTATCGCGGGTCTAACAATAGTCTAGTATATCTTTCTTTCAAATATCAGCGTATAATATTATTTTTCTTATCTTCAAGTATCACTGTACAGCATTATTTATGTTTTTTTTTCATATTTTATTTATCATTCAAAAAAAAAAACATTATTATCTTTCTTGCGTTCACTAAAATTTTATTCAAAGTTACGCATTTCGTTTCATCCCTTAAGATAACATTTTACTCTATGTACCTTCTCATTCCATGGCGATATCCCCTGTGTCCACAGAGCGACATCTGAGGCCCTAAACTGGATTAGTAATAGCTCGAGGTACCGTTGTAAATCCCAAGCCATACGGAAGATGAATAAGATGACAAGCATACATCATAATGTGGGTTAGAATTATCAAAAAAAGTCGGGTCTGAAGTTTAAACAGTCAAACGTATAGCATATTTAACAAATAATTTATGATAACTAAAATAATAAGATTTGAAAAAGGAATCATTCAAAAGTAATTTGCTAGTTAGCTGTTAGTTAGTTGCAGAAATTAATATTTCGCGAAATGAATTATTTTTTCATGTTTTGCAAAATAATACAATTATTTTAGCAGTTAAAAAATATAATCTATCTACACGATAAATGTTTGTAAGTAAAGAGTAGGTATGTAAGGAACGCTTACATGGAAGAAATGAATAATTATAAATAATTGTCGAATTGTTGATTATTCAAAACTGTTAACATATAAATATATATCATCATCATCATCAGTCTAGGCACTACAACCCTTGGTGGGTCTTGGCCTCCTCAATAATTTTCCTCCACTCACCTCGGTCTAGTGCCAGCTCCCTCCAGTTTCGAAGCTCTAAGGCAGAGATATCTTTGAGGACTTTGTCACTCCATCTTAATTTTGGCCTTCCTAAGCTCCTTCGCCCTATTGGCCTTGAGTTCAGCAGGGACTTTGGTGCTTGATGCTCGGACATTCTTTCCACATGACCCAGCCACCGAAGTCTTCCCAGTATAAATATATATGTATATCGACGGCTCCTACGTATAATATCGTAACCCACAAAGTTTTTTGTATATATTTTATATGCATTTAATTATATGTTTAATTCCAAGAAAGAAAAAAATATTTTGCAATAAATAACGTTTTTTTTTTGGACTTACTTTCTTGAAATTAAAGATATAATTAATTTCGTATGAAATACACAAAAAACTCAAAATCGTTGATTTGTGGGTTACAATATTATACGTAGGAGCCGTCGATATATATTTTGCGCATTTATGACGGTTTTTAAATTTTTATTTTAATTTTTACTTTCTTTTCACCCAGCTGATGTACAAGCCGATTTTTTAGTCATGGCATTTCAAAAATGTGTTGTGTCGAGCAATATCTATGCGAGAAAAAAAACTTAAATTTTTTATATTTTAATTATTAAGCTGCAACAGGTCATTAATGGCCCAATTAATGAAGCGTAACACTTATCAAAAGCACCCAGGATTGAGAAAATCACATAATTGTAAACTGTAAGTTGATTTCATCAGGAATTCAACCTAAAACCTCCGGTATGAGAAGCCAGTGTCATGCCCACTACGGGGGTCTACGGGAGCCACCACGATGACGCTTCACGGTAGACAGTAATGCAATGAAGCACTTGATGTCATACGACGCTATCGGTTATGTACACCGCGATCGGTTTGTTGGTGTATTAAATTTAATTTTAAATTAATGTAAAGTGGTAGTAATAACTCATCTTTAAACACTTTTTTTAAAACTTTACGAACTTGATGGTTAACCATTATAGTAGTATACAACGTGTATAATAATATTAACTATTTACTATTAACCGTAATATATTTTCTTCATTAACTAGTTTCAGCTGATGAAGGCCTTCGACAGAGTCTTTATTATTATTGAGATGTGAGAAATATTATTTCATTCCTAATGATTAATATTATTGTATAATAATTTAACATTAAAATATCAAAGTAGGTAGTTGGTACTACTATTATTATTATTATTATATTATTGTAAAAATCAAAAAATGCTACTTCTAGCAACAGATTCGTCAGTGGCCGTCTAGTAAAAAGTCGATCTGTAATCACATAAACTTTTCTACACTACATGGAATTCATCGGATATGAGCAAAATTATTTTGGTGTAAAATGTCGATTTTTATAAGATACTAATGCATTCTCTAAAAAAATAAGTACTTTTCCATAAAATATTACGCATGATATATATATAAGTAAACATCAAAATAAAAGACATTGTTTTTTTCTCTTACGTAAATTGTTAACCTATAAATAATATATCATAGCACACTTATTCTTTAATTTATTTTAAATCTGGTCAATTAAAGTCTTAAACAAAGATTATGATATCTGTTTTCATTCTATAAAAACTGGATAAAATTGAAGAAAACCTTAATATAATAACATGGTTTAACAGAGTAAGACACATATTCATTGAAAAGCTTATCATTTATGAATTTGAAAGTTACGTGAAAACGGAATCATATTTAAAGAAATTATTTTTAGAATAAACGAATTCTACTAGCGCATTGAAAATTGGATTTACTTTGACGTCTGCTAGATGAATATGTCAACGATGAAATTATCTCTCGATTTCCAAATGTAAACTCGGTGGATGAAATTATTGATTGGCCTATGGTTAATTTTTTACCGAAGTTTATAAAGTTTACTTGATAAATGGATGAAATAGCGTGTTATGTCACTATGCATTTTATTATATTTAAACTTATTATCAGCACCCACTTGTAGTCTCATAAACATATTATATTATAAAAAATTAAATTACAACGTAAAGATAAAACCAAAAAATTGCAAATATTCTCTTCACGGGTAAGGTCTACATGACTAGAAAGTAATAAAAAAAATGTCAATTTGATATGTAAATATGTAAGATTTTTTATTTGTACCATATATTAAATAAAATAAAATGAATTAAAATCAAACATAATGTTATTTCTTACTTTACATATAATCTTAAGGTATCAAGGTTACATAGAAGAAATCATATATAAACAATATAAGAGGTGAAAAAAATTAAATAAATTAAAAACTTTCTATTTTTCTAAATTTCACAGAGTTTCAACCTTAAACAATTTAACAAAAAAAATAATTTCATTGGGCTAATTAAACAATCTTAAACAATTATTGACTTGTATCTGTGAAGGAAGTGTCTTTTGCATTCAACACAACATGACTCAGAGGTTCGCCGTATCGCACCACATTTCAAGAATTTTATCCATGAAACGGCAAATCCGATTAATTAAGCCAATTTATATCTCTGAGACTAATATCGTTGAATCTCATTTAGAGGAAGCGGGCCTTAAAACTACTCAAATTACATAAAAAAGGTACAAACATGAATACTGTGAACTATGATTGAAATGTTAAACTTGTTCGCAGTCGATGGGACAGGCAACTTCAAAGGTCGCCTGAAACAAAAAAAGAGTCGCGTAGAAAAGTTAGGGCATGTTTATTATAATTTCATTTTCCACCACCAAAGTTTCCCCATTAACCGGCCCAGAAATGTCGGTCTTTTTCCACATTTGCAAGAATTTAATTCCATTTTCGGTTTTGGGCTATATTACAAAGCAATACTCGCCTCCAGAAATGCGGACCTGTACGGTAAAACTGTCAAAAGTTTGTTACCGCATTACTGACATTTCAAAAGCCAATATAACCTCAAATTTTTACTCGCCGTGCGAAGTAAGAAGTTAAAAATTATGGGATATCACATATGAAAATATTTGTACTTTTTTTGTGAGACGAATTTTGCCTTGTGCGGGAATTAGCAATTTGATTTTTTGATAATGTCCATTGAGTATACATTTATTGTTGTTGTGGAATAATGATGAAGAGTATGCAATAAATATTATATATAATAAAATTTCAACAATATGGTTTATTACTAGAAACAAAATTAGAAATAAAAAAAGTATATTCTTGAAAAAATGTATTTTTATTTAAAATATTTATTTTAAATCAATGAAGTGTACTTAAATGAACAGCCCGTTACTTGACATATTCCCCATTTTGGCGTCCACTTCTCAATTACCCCCACCATAGCTGTAGCCACGCTCCCGTTCAAAAATTGATTTGTTTGCTGGTACAGATAATGGATAGTTAGTTTGCGTCCGTCCTGATGAAGATACAGTGATATCGAAACCGGTAGACGTAGAATTACTATTTAAGTGGTTTATACGAAGTTGTTTAATTAAAATTAATAATTATGTATGTCCAACCAAAGTTAACACTATAAACATCGAAAATAAACTAAATATACTTTTAAGATATTCATGATTTATTTAAAATAATACATAAGTGTTTATATATATATATTGTAAATTCCAAAATCTTATCTTCTATTTAAAAGTAAGGTGGCGGTAATAAAGGGGTAAAAATGGAATTAATTTCTAATTCCCGTTTTCGTTTCTAGGTAAAGTTTTTACAGTCTTCGTCAAGTAGAAAATACCTTAAATATTGTTCCCAATCAGATTGAGTTTTTTTATTTTTGTGATTGGTTGAGCTATCTATCAACTATCTAACTTGTCAGAGACTTATTATAGACATATTATTTAGGAAAAAATTATATTACCTCAACTGCAGTAAATAAACTGACTAAACTTAAGTACCATTATACCATTTTAATGTAAATGTAGTCAGTGAGAATAAAACGGTGAAACTACAAAGCTGCGCCGACAGAGCCGCGATGACAAAGCCCCGCAAAACCATCCAAAGCAAATTAATACGACATTGACGCTCGAATAGAAATTATAAAATTAAGTATGAAAAATAATTATGTGTATGTATGAATGTACGAAAAAAATAAGTAGCTACCTCAAAATTAATATTATATTATAATTACTGTATATACGTTGCTGTATATGGACAATTTATATTACCAGTACATAAAAAAAACAATGTAGAGACTAACCTAACTTATCCCTTATTTTTATTTTTATTTTACGGCTTTGTCGACTGTGTTACGATCACCAGAACGGCACAGCACTATTTAGAAGAAAAATATAATATTAAATAGAGACAATATGAGTAATATGCTTGAGTTCATAACCCAAAATGTATGCGAATAATTTGTCTCAGGATAGTTACAATTAATTAAGGTTAATCTAAGAAATACATTATAAAAATATAACGA
>JADDOH010016675.1:0-14991 GCA_016648135.1 Agrypnia vestita
TAGTATCATCAACATCATCATCATAGCAGTGTCCCAGTCATATATCGTCAGGAGGTGTTTCAATAGTATCATAATCATCATCATCATTAGCAGTGTCCCAGTTATATATAGTCAGGGGGCGTTTCGATAGCATCATCATCATCATCATCATCATTAGCGGTGTTTCAGCTATATATCGTCAGGAGTCGTTACGATAGTATCATCATCATCATTAGCGGTGTTTCGGCTATATATAGTCAGGAGACGTTACGATAGTATCATCATCATCATCATCATCATTAGCGGCGGTTCAGCTATATGTCATCAGGAGACGTTTCGATAGTGACATCATCATCTTCATCAGTGATGGCAGGGTTCCAGTTACACATCAGTCGGAGATAATTAGGCAGATCCCATCATCATCGATGGCAGGATTCTAGCTGTACACCATTTGGAGAAAATACACCGACATCCCTGGCCAGGGGCTAGGCATATCCCTACTGTCCAGATCCACCTTTCCATCTACTAATACGAGGGGTCATGGCCTCGTGAAACCACATGGCAACCAACCATTACAAGTATTTATTTATGTATTGTATATGTAAGTATATGTATGTATATTATATTTTATTAGTATGTATCTATTCGTACGTAGTGTATGAGGGGGCTCTTCACGGGTGGCACAACACCCGTGCGGATGTCTTCCCTCGTCTGGAATGGATTGAACGTATTGATGCATATCAGATTATAATAAGTACTACCTGGGAGGGTGGTTGCAGTCACTGTAGTGTCGCGAATGGCCAATGGGCTGCAGTTGCTCACAGGCGAGGGTTGGGGAGCCTAGGAAACTCCCCTTCCCCACTCGCATATTTTTGACTTGACAGGTGGCCCGGGACCATCTTTACAGTAGCTTCAGTATATATACCGTAGTTTAACTTAGTTTAACCTGGAGGAGTTGGAATTCGGGGGGCAAACTGGCTCTGAGCCCGGACGCCAGACACTGACGCGAGGGATGGTGCGGTACTTTGCACAGAAGAGGCCCAACATGAAAAGGCGCATCCAGGCTCAGGTCAACGTATCCGGAACTCGTGTCGGGAGAAGGAAGATGGGATCAGTCACCGATGAGCCTTTGGGTACGGAGGGGCCGAATTTAAAGCAACCACATTTTCCGCGTACACATACATTTACACATACCTTCTACAAACCCCTTATCCATTAGAACCCAACGTACCACTAGAATGAGACATAGGGCCAGATACAGGTGACGGAACTTAGGCCGGCTAGTAAATAAACGTAACAATGTAATTGATATAAAGATAATGCAGAGTAAATATAAAAGATCGTAAGGAATAAGCACAGCGAGATAACGGCGAGAGATAAAATTATTAATCAGCGAGGGCGTCGAAGACGAAATCATCCATAGGAACGGCTACGAAGGACTCGAGGGCTTTCAGGGGATCTATGTACTCTATATGTGCATGCGCATGTGATAACGGCACGTCACTAACCTTTCCAGTGGATGGCGGTCGATCCCATACAGGTAGGACAATGGGGGATCGAGCGGAGAGGGCGTGGAAGCAGAGGATCGCGCACTCTGGACGCGCAGCTACACCAGACGCAGTGGTTTCAGTCCGTAGGAATGATAGGTAAATAATATAGGGCCACGGAACATAGTATGTTTAGCAATTGCACCGTAGGGCTTAATTGACGTGCTAGGTAGTTTTGTTTGCGTTTTCCATGAACATTCACGAACTTCATACCCCAGTATTTAATTTAAGTTTAGCTTGCGTCAGGGTTACCACAAAACCAATTCATCCCCTATAGTTCGAAACAAAAAATTACACAACGTGAACTGGGGAGGTCTTGAATAAAGCGAGGGTGTTTGGAAATACTACGTTAAAAACCGTAGAGCCTTCACCCGACGTAGATAGATAGCTTGTTTGCCTCTAACAAGGCGTAAACTCAGTTAGGAGTAGGATCGAGCTGCAAGGCGAAGAAGAGGAGCCATCACAAGTGGCATTCATAAAGTACCGTGAATTGATTGCGAAATACGCCAAGATTCGTAAAACTCATGAAAAGGGCATTAATTTTGTGAAAAATGTCTGTTTTGAATATTTCAAGAAATCATTTCGAAAACGCAATGTTCATTATGGTAATACAAAGATCGCGACATTTCAAAGTACCCGATATTGACACATTTGTTGTTCTCACTTGCGAAAATACTCGAAATGTTTTGTTAAATTTCGTCATATTTCAAAAAAATTTCGAATTACGCGAATTAAAATGTATTGATTTGCGGCACAAGGGGCTAAAAAATATTTTGAATTACGAATTATTGGGGTTTTAGAATTATCGGGGTTAATTTACTATGAAATTCACAATTTGGGACTTAATTTTTTTTTAATTTCGAAATACGGCGAATTTCGAATTATCGGGGTTTTACTGTAGTAAAGAAGTATAAACGTAAAAATGAAAGCAGAATAAAATTTAGTAATATATATTATTAATAATTAGACTATATTATTGACTACTGATTACCTTATCCAGTACGAACTCTGTCACAAACAAATTTGTAATGGTGACGCAGGACAGAAATGCATCCAAAGTCTGGAAAAGAAACTGACAATATTGTCATATTAATTTGGTACCTAGGTAAATTACAAAATAATTTTACAATCGATGCAACCAATAGCGAAATTAAGATATCCTAGGTATTTTTAAAATACCAATTAAAAACATTTCGTATACGCCATCTTGCCAGTTCTGTCTTACTACAGTATTTAGTATTATCACATCGTCATGCCCCAGAGCCATGGCCGCTGTGCGTGGACATGATACTGGGTGTAATGTCGTTTCCTGTGTAATTCTGCGTCTCTTCTTCTTCTTCTTCATGTGCCCCTGTCCAGGGCAGTGCGGAACAGCTCTTCCACGCTTCTTATCCCGGTCCACTCTCGGATGTTTCCAGCCAGGAATGCCGCCTCCTTCTGACCCCTCTGTGACCCTCAATCTTCCCCTTCGTGACGAGCTGAAGGATGGAGTACTTTTCGCCTCTCATTATATGACCAAAGTATGAAATTTTACGGAGCTTTACTGTGTTGAGTAACTGTCCGTTTGTATTTGCTCTACGTAGTCTGCATCTCTTAAGGATTATATTTTAATGAGATGGTAGAATCGGGAGGAGTTTTGCGCTATCGAAATCTCTCAAACGCTCTAAAACATTCTGGAACACTCTGGAATCGACTGGGACATTCTTGCAAACACCGGAAACGTCGAGTGAATACTAGAAATGTGTACAGTGGTCTCGAACATTCGAAAACAAACGTTTTTTTGTATAAAAAGGCGAAGCGACTGCTACCGTTATTGTTTGAAGTTTGAGGAGTGCGACATTACCAGCGATGAAAAGAGCGAAGCAGGATGACCGGTGCATGTGTGACCCGGTGACAGATATTCGGGCGAAGTACTTACGTACCAAAGTTGAGCAGAATATTCTCGAAAGTGATGTATGCGATAGAAATAGTGTAATAAAAAGTGTTTCACAGACGGGTGACTAGAGATAATTAGTATGAAATATTCTAGAAACATTAATTTAAGAACACTGCTCTAGTGAGGGTATCTAGTGACTTTTTTCGTATTAAATAAAAGTTAAAATAGTTTTACGCGTTTCATTTGTCTCCCATAGCCACGGTCCTGTGACAATACTATGTACCATCATATTTTTGTTGTCATGGGATCGCGGTGGTGAGAGACAAATGAAATAACAAACAAAAATTAAATAAACCAAAGTCTTACTTAACTGGAGCACTGTTCATTAATTCATACTAATTTCGCACTAATCACTCGTCTGTGGAACACTTTATACTCGTATTTCCAGAATATTCGCACGTCTGTGATCATGCGAATATTCTGCATTATTCACAAACGAACGCCCGGTATGTAATCTCGTACTTTATTTCCCTGGCCGCTTATAATTCGCACTATGACGCCACATACAACCACAGTATACTCAGAACAGTAGTTTATCTCGTCGGCGAGTTATTAGCCTACTAATGCGTTGACGCTAGTGTTGTCACTTTATTCGTAGCGTTTGAGATTCCGACGCATAAGGTAGACACGAAACCCGAAAATTTCTGTAATTAGTATACCTAGTTTCTGCACTTAAATTGCAAGAACGCTGGTTAACATCAATGTAGACTTTTAAAAACTCACAGTCGTTGTGATAATCAACACACCTTTTTAGTAAAGCACCACAAACATAAAAAAGGCATTTTTTTCAGGAAGCGCATTTTTTTTTCTAAAGCGGCGGCTGCGAGCGCGAATGGCACCGAAGGCACGGCCCTTACTGCCGCCGCCTTGTGCCCCCATATTCTATGTCAATGTGTGCGTCACAGTGCGTGCGTACACGGCGCCGAGCACGCGCGCACACATTCTAATGGGTAGCGGCCAGTTTGTATGAAGACGTATTACTGTTCTTAGAATACTGTGATACAACAGGCTATCGACGAGATGAGAGAAAAAAATAGAGATTGGCCCGGCGTGAGAATCCAAGGACAAAAAAATGAAATAGCACAAAAATAGTCAAAAAAGTTTTTTTTAGCTTTATATTACATAATAGTTACTTACTAAATCAAAAGAAGTTATGGCAATTTGAAGCAAAGTGAATTTTTACACGAATTTTCTTTGAAACTCTCCTTTTCAGACCAGTGGAGAAAATAACTCAAAAACTATTAAGACGAGTCAGTTAAAATTTTGCACACTTCTTACTAATAACAATAACTAATAATTTTTAACGTCGATTGTTTTAGGAAAAATATGAAACTTATTTTCAAACTAATCTCATTTGCACAAAACAATATTTTTTCGGTTTGCTACATCATAAAAATTACACCAGTTAATAAGAAAATATTAAACTTTTTTATTTCACTCAAACTCTGGCGACATTATTAGCTCTACAGCACATAACTCCGCCATTTTGATTTTTTTTAAATAATTTGTTAACTTTATATTATATAAACTTTAACCTGAATTATTATGAAAAATATTAACCAATTTCCGTAAACAATGATATTGTAACGGATTATTTTGTGAGCAAATAAAACAATTTTGAATATTGTTTTGATGCCTCAAGATAAGATAATTCCTTCCTCAAGTAGGTACGGTGCGGCTTATTTCAATAAGTAGGGTCAAGTGGGGAACAGCGTAACACGGGGCTCAGTGTAACGTTAGTAATATTTCTTTCTTTTTTTAATTTGTCTATTGCGTCTCTTTACGTACCTATTTTGACAATAGCGTGCGCCGTAATCTTATAGACGTACCAGTATAAATTGGCGTGCGAGGGAGGGTGTCCCTGTCGCGTAGCAGAAGTTGCCAGGGTGTAAATTTATTATACAATACAACATGTCCGCTGACCGGTGTCAGAGACTTTAATAGAAATTTGATCGGGCAACTAATGGCGGCTGCTCTATCTGTCAACCTGTCAAATGGTAATATCGGTCCATTATTTGCTTTTTCAGCTTCGCAAAACTTTAATACTTCATTGGCAATTGTTCTTGCACAATCACAGACTGTTTTGGACATAATAAATCAGTGTATATTGGTAATCAAGAGGTCACAGCTCCCGAGCAAATACGAAATTGAACTGAATGACTGGGCGAGGGGTTACCGCCGGGTGCGGGAGGGGCGGGTTTTAGTTCCGAAGTCTCCGCACGCCAATTTACGTTGGGCAAGCAATAAACCTTGCCATCGTAGGTTGTATTGCTTGGTAAATGCAATTATGTTCAAAATTAGGTTTTTTGTCAAAAAATGTGAATAATTTGACTAGCGAAGTTTAATTTTTGTTAAAAAACAAATAGTTTCTGGTGAGTAGGTAACTATATTTTGAATTTAGTCTTCAATTAGTTGGTGTTTAAAACGTCCACAATGTTTAGCGATATTTCTCAACTATAAAATTCAAAAACATTTTGTTTTTTACAGTAGGTAAGACGTGGGGCACAGTGTAAAGGGGCATAGTATAATATGTTTCCCCTTGAGTATTTTCTATTTCTTCCAGGTTTATACATCAAAATTGGTACGAAATCGTAAAAGAAAGACTATATTGAGAAGATTAAATCTTAATTTAAAAAAAAGACATTTGTTTTTATTTTTTGAGTGTATAATGAAAGTGTAATGATTAGATATGATTCCCAAAAACATGTTACGAAGATATTATAAAGTTAAAGAATTTTTGTTTTCCATATTTTATTTCGTTTAATGTCACGTTTAGTTCAATGGTATAGTGTGCCCCGTTTTGTTATACTGTACCCCTGTGGCTGTTAAACTTTACCCCTTCCCAGGGGCACATTGTAACAAAATTGTGATCTCAGAAAACTGCCAAATTAAGACATTTCTAAGTATAATTGCAATGTTTTTTCAAGCCTAATATGAAGGTAAAAGACTTCTGATTCTTCAGTTAATAATGAAAGAAATATAAAATAAATATTTTTTTTTCTAAAAGTAAAAATGCCTTTTTTGTAACACTGTTCCCCACTTGACCCTACTCCAATATCTCACCAATATTCCAATGCGGGTTGATAATATCGCAATATTTTCTAGGAGTCTTCCATATATGTCAATAAACATCTGGATACTGGATCCATTTTTAATTTTTACAGTTTTTTCAAACCATTCTGAGTTAGAAAGCTTCGGATATATACTTATTCTCCGAAAGTCAGTCAAATTCAACGACCCCTCTGTATTAAATTTACATTCGCAGTATTCGAGTAGATTTTCATTTAACGATTGAAACGCCAATAAGCAAAAATACATTTCGGCCAATATTTGTATCGTCATCAAATCCGCCGAAAAATCTCGTACGATTTCGCGAATAGTTATAATGTCAAAAGCAACCACAAGATTCATCACCTTGTCAAATAAGGCTCCTACGAAAAATAAAAGATAAACCAAAAAAATTAAATCGATTACTTTATGTTTCAAGAAGTCGTTCTCGTACAAGTCGTTATATGTTCGATTTAGGTTGTTGTACAATAGCGCCTTTTTGTCGGGACAGTAAAATGAATCCAAATAAATAGATGCCACAATGAAACACATTTCGATAAATCCTATCAGATAGTCGAGGCCTTTAAATACCGAAGTAGCTTTAAACCCAATCTCTCCCACCACTGTATCGTTGTATATCGTAAACCCGACATGTATCAACATAAGCATGCACGGATATATGCGCCTCTTCAAGCCCTCGGCGGTGAGTTCATTGTGCCGGTATTTGAGTGTTTGATATCCGAACAGCCAATACAGGAAAATAATCGCGTGTATCAGGGTAGTCCTGGTATTTTCACTAGGAGCCATTTGCGCTTGACGCGGTAGGTACTGCTCGAATGTTCACGATTGTCTATTCGCGACAGCTCACTTTCTGCTCCAAATGTACCTAGCAATACATTTAAATAGATTACGTAGTTCTTAATTTGCCTTAATGCAGCGGGGTATTTGTTGATTACCGGCTGTCGGCGAGCGCTCCCCCTTGGCCAGCCATGCTCAACCTGCGGCCCGCCAAGCTACCTACTATGTGCGGCCCGATACACATTTTATTATCAGGAACATTATTTTTAATTAAAAATCTCGCATTCCAAGTTTTGAATATCTTGAAATACGCTGGAGCAATTAATCGCTCGCTGCGAGCTGACTGGAACTGACGCCGGCACTGAGGTACCTATCCTTCCCGGCCCTTGCGCTCAACTCGGGTGTTGTTTTAAAAAATATTTGTTGATTAATCAAGAGGCGGCGCCCTAATCTTGAATCGGGTTTCAATCAATACTGGCCCAATACTTACCCTACATCGTATCAGTATAATAATGCGGTTCGTGTAACTAAGGCCCGGTTGTTTCAAGTTCGATCAAAGTAAAGCATAGATTTTTACGAAAATGGATAGTCTGATTGGTGGAGAACGTAAAAATCTATGCTTTAAAAGAACGCTTACTTTAATCCAACTTGAAACAACCGGCCCTAAGCAAACACATCGCAACATGAGTACTGTAGTGTATTAAGTAAAAAAATATCATAATTAAATAGTCAGGGTAGTCCTGGTATTTTCACTAGAAGCCATTTGCGCTGACCGTAGTTTAATGCGGTACTGCTCACGATTGATGTGTTCACGATTGTCTATTCGCGATAGCTCACTTTCTTCTCCAAATGTACCTAGCAATACATTTAAATATATTACGTCGTTTTTAATTTGCCTTAATGCAGCGGGGTATTGTTAATTACCTGCTGTCGCCGAGCGCTTCCCCTGGGCCAGTCATGCTCAACCTACGGCCCACCAAGCTACTATGGGGGTTACCCCATACACAGCCGCAGTCCTGAGCAGACCATCAACACATAAATTGTATAGCCGTGACTTTTTCAGCGGACAGTAGGTCAAACCAAGGTACACGCGCCATACGGTCACACACACACATAAACGTGGCGAGTCTGAGGTACAGCAGTGCACGAGTCGTCGATACAGGTCATCGCATCGTCAGCACAAATACACAGCTAGACTTCAAGAGAGTCAACGCCCTGTACGGGCAAGTCAGTCTCTCAACGACCCCCGGCGTAGACCCTGTTCCGTCGAGTCTTTATCATTGTCTTTACTATCGTAATTATGTATAATTGTAATTGTTTTATCGGGCGAATAAAATCATCAAACATTTCACGACTTTGGAGAATTCCCGTTACAATAACGGGTGGTGACCCTAAAGCAGCTTTCTCCTCATTCCTCGATCACCACAAATTGGTGACTACCGACGCTCACATTTTCCCCTCCAAACTTACTATACGCTGAACACATATAGCAGCTTGGTAGGCCGCAGGTTGGGTTAATCTTCCAATTTTCCTGATACATCGGCCGCAGAGAGAAAGATGACCTGGAAAACCTGGTAGTAACTGGAAAGGTAGAATGCCGAAGAGGAAGATATCGATCTCCAACTCGATCCAAGCGTTCCGAAGTAATGCACTTCAGAATTAAATTTGCTTTCATTCGGTTTTCAGACGCTGCTCCGCGAGGGGTGGTTCTATTCTCTATCTAAAAAACACGATTTATAGAGATTTAACTTTGAAATTTTTTGGCGTTTTAACTTTTTTATATATTTTTTTTTCGCAAAGTTACAAGCAAAAACAAAATTATTTTACACCAAATCTGGAATTATTTTCAAACGATATTCATTTATTTCTCCAAGACGCTAAGAACGGCGCTCGGAAGCCTGGGTTCCTGAATAATCATACTTGGGTGTCGTCATTATGATAAAGCGGTATAGTAACGTATCATAGAAGTATCTATCCTATGCAGAGATGAAGTTTGAATGAGTATTAATGACATCAAATGAAAAATTCTGCATACGTGTCTTTTTCTTGCGTAAGCATAAATAATTTGTAATGAAAACTTTGTTTTTATGTGTTAAATTATTTCTTAACTATTTAGAGCACCACTTTTCAGAAGGCAATATAAATAAGGTCTTAGAAACACTGTTTTAGGTGAAAAAACAGTGAAAGATCTAGTCGCTTGGCTGTCTTGTTCATATAGGAAGTAAAAATATTTAGGACCGGTTATTATCAGAAGTAATTATAATATGTACTTAGTTATGAAAAAAACATAGATTTTTGGGTTTCCTACCAAGCAACCCGTTTTCGTAATCAATTCAAAATCTATTTCATGAGTCGTATTAAGTCCATATAATCGATTGACAAAGATATAGGTACTCATCAAACTCTACTCAAAATATTTGTGTTGCAACAAAACTCGCGACACTACATCTTAACTACCTACTCACGATAATAGATTTCTTATCCCGTTTTTTTTATGTGTAACATCTTTCCTCTCGATTTACTGCAATCTGTGGCAGATATTTCGTGAAAAAGGATGGAAATGCGTAACAGGAAATAAGACGGGCGCAATTTCATTTAACCAATAAACGCGCGAGGAGTAAGCGCGATGGAAAAAAAAACATTTATAAACAAATCAATGTTCAGCAAACGCCATCACAGCGAAGACGTACACTACCAGCCGATGCTTCTGATTTTGTATATATGTTGCATGGTTGGTGTCAAGCGTGTGGATGTTGTAACTTTGATATATTTTGGCTTATATCTTGTGTTTTCAAAAATATGATGTGGTCTAAGTAAATCGAGTTGGAGTTTTCGGATGTTAACCTAAAGAGAATTGGTTTTATGGGACCCAGCAAACTCAAAGCATAACGTTCATACTCGGGCGGAAGGATCATTATATACAGATGTAACAGAGCTAGTCCACAATACCTTACAGGTGGATTCCTGCCTTGATTGTGAGTCGAAAATGTTCAAGCAACCAAGACCTAATAATAATAAATAGTTAAGGAGATATGCGACATCAAAGTTTGCATTTTTTTTCAAAATTTCTGCCATATTTTTTGCAAAAATTTAGACTAGCGTTACAGTAACTTATATCTAATATGAAAAATTCATTTAAGTCAAATAAAATGATAAAAACTTTCCAAATCCAACTGGACAACATTCCAATTTAGGATTTTTATTATTTTATTTAACTTTTATTGAAACAAATGAATTTTTCGTAATCGATATAAGTGACTGTAACGATACTTCAATGTTTTGTAAAAATACGTCAGAAATATTGAAAATAAAATGCAAACCTAGATATTGCATAGTTCCATAACTATTGGTTATGGTTGTATGAACATTTTCATTTATAATACATGTAGCGGCGCTCAGCCGGCTCGCGCCATCTACCTGCCTACGAGCGGGGACCCTTTTTTTTTATTAGGTTAACATAAACAACGTCTGCGGCGGAGACATCGCCGGTTACGTAAACAAATGTAAGCAAAGGGAATCGGATGAGATGACGCCGTGCCCCAGTCTAGATTCATCTCAAGTACCGCCCGGTCGTTGTTTAGAAAACCTGGGTCCGTGTCTCATATCTGTAGTACATTTCTCTTTGTCCTATACTTTCGATATTTTACTATTTTATTTTGTGATTGATAATTAACTTATGTGCACACTGGAACACTGTATATTTTATTTGCTCCCGGAGCCTCACTCCGGTCGAGGAATAAACGTTAAATAACAGATCATTCTTTCATTCATTCGGCTTCCCAAATTGAAAAAAAAAACTTCATATCACGTCGGGGTCACCACTGTTGGGAATATCCGTAGGTCGATGGAATGAAAGAATGATCTGTTATTTAACGTTTATTCCTCGACCGGAGTGAGGCGTGGTAGCAGAACGTGGTTCCGATCCACGGACCTTTTCTGCGACGTCTCTACGACGACAGCCAGGCCCTTCGTCACACAGAAGTTCCGACAGGCAGCTTTTAATACGGTCCATCAATGTCTGGCCGTCCATCAAAGCTGACGCTAGGAAATGGGCACGTAACTGCCTCCAGTGCCAACGCAGTAAGGTGTCAAGGCACGTATCAGCACCTCTAGGAACCTTCCCTCAAACTTCGGCCAGGTTCGAACATGTCCATATCGACATCATCATCATGCCAATGTCAGAAGGATGTCGGTACTGCATGACTTGCGTGGACCGGTTCACGAGATGGCCAGAAGCTTTTCCAATCAAGGACCAAGAGGCAGAAACGGTGGCGCGAGCATTTTACCAGGGGTGGATTACCCGGTTCGGGACTCCGCTCCGAGTCACGACAGACCAGGGCAGGCAGTTTGAATCGAGGCTTTTCAGGAATTTAAGTTGCCTGGCAGGAACGACTCAAATCCACACGACTGCATACCACCCTGCGGCAAACGGTATGGTAGAGCGACTACACCGCCAGCTGAAAGCAGCCATAAAATGCCACCAAAACAACCGCTGGACAGAAGTGCTTCCCACCGTACTGATGGGAATCAGAGCTGCCTGGCGAGACGACCTTTCTACCACTTCAGCCGAACTGGTTTACGGAGAACCACTCCGCCTACCAGGCGAATTCCTCACCACACGATCGACGGTCGACGATGGCACTGACAAATTTATCAAGGAACTGCGGCAATACTTTACCCAGCTACGACCAGTAGAAGGCACCCGCCATGGAGAGAGGAGACAGTTCATTTTTAAAGACCTTCCCAAATCTACACATGTCTTTCTGAGCGACGATACCGTCAAGAGCCCACTCCAGCAACCATACAATGGTCCCCACGAAGTCCTCCGCCGAAACGAGAGGACGTATACAATCCGTGTGAGAGGGAAGGACGTAACTGTCAGCATCGATCGCCTCAAACCGGCCTTCATAGCCACGGAACCGACGGAATCTCCGATTACTTTGACAACACCACAATCATCCTATCAAAATGTCTCCAAGTCACCAGATTTTACCAAAATTACCACACGTTCGGGCAGACATGTTCGATTCCCAGATCGCTTGGACATGTAGATTTCTAACACCGAATGAACTTCATCGCAGCATTCCTCGCTCCCGCTCCACCCATCAAGGAAGCTGCTGGGAGGGGAGTGCTGTAGCGGCGCTCAGCCGGCTCGCGCCATCTACCTGCCTACGAGCGGGGACCCTTTTTTTTATTAGGTTAACATAAACAACGTCTGCGGCGGAGACATCGCCGGTTACGTAAACAAATGTAAGCAAAGGGAATCGGATGAGATGACGCCGTGCCCCAGTCTAGATTCATCTCAAGTACCGCCCGGTCGTTGTTTAGAAAACCTGGGTCCGCGTCTCATATCTGTAGTACATTTCTCTTTGTCCTATACTTTCGATATTTTACTATTTTATTTTGTGATTGATAATTAACTTATGTGCACACTGGAACACTGTATATTTTATTTGCTCCCGGAGCCTCACTCCGGTCGAGGAATAAACGTTAAATAACAGATCATTCTTTCATTCCATCGACCTACGGATATTCCCAACATACATATTATAGATGTCTCACAGAGACGAAATTATATTTTTATGGGAAAGTAGGTATGGAAGTCTTTGGGTGTTCATAGAGCTTACGACCTATTGTACTAGCGTATTGTAGTGCAATGCTAATAATTCGGAATCTATAATATATAGACATATATAAAGATTATATAAAGACATAATGTTCCGCACAGAACAGGCAACAAAGGTGCGGTCCGCTGATTCCGCTTCAGAAGCCTTCGGGATGTCTCACACAGCACGGGCGCACCGTGTGAGCAGCTGGAAAAAGAGCGATATTAGTACACGGGAATGTGCACCAGAGGCGACAGCAAAAGAATTTGCTTCGAGCAAAATGTCTAAACTCGACGAGGTCGTCAAGAATAATCGTCTTAAAAAAGACGGTTGAACTGCGAAGAGATACTTAGCTTGGCAAAATCAGCGCCAGCGATCAGCACTCCGCAGAAGCAGTAGGTACCGAGCGTGAACGTCCGCTCAGAGTCAGCACACCGCAGAAGCAGTAGGTACAATTGCCGGCAAACTTCTTGAAATTTTTTTGGCGTGGTGGGGGAATGCGCAGAAGACAATATTTGGGTCTCATTGGTGGAATGATACATGCGCAAACTTCCCCCCACTACACCGAAAAATTTCAAGATGTTTGCCGGCTACTGTACCGAGCGTGAATGTCCGCTCCGTGTCAGCACACCGCAAGGCGATCGCCGCCGATAGCAAGTACCGGGCGTGAAGCGAGAGCGCTCGGCGTTAGCAGGCAGCAACAGCAGATCTTGATGACGTAGTTCGGCTCGAGCTCGAGAGCGAGCGATGTCAGCAGGCAGCAAAATCGTAGGAGGTAGTCGGGTGAGTAAATGAAACACACGTGAAGGGTTTGCCACGGCGTTTTAAACCAGACTGAAGACCGGTCCGCCTTGATGCGATATTTATACCCTCGGCCGGGACCAGGAGGCCCCGGCCTCGAAGCCAATTAAAACAAGTTACAGTTTGCATACAAATGGCGCGTTTCGGCCGCTTATTTCTACTACATATATTACAGTTTTTTAATTATTAAATTAAACGCACCTCCACCGGAGGATTTACATATATGTCATTACATTGACTGCGTCTCAATAAACAGTCTGACATATTGCGTGGCAACCTTGAGACATTATTATTAAAGCAACAGTTAAAATATATCTCATTTTCTGGCCCGGCGGGCTATGAAATTTCAACAATTAAATCTCTTAAAAATCCAAATTAACTTTTAGGTTTAGTTTTTTGTGTCTATTATATAGAGTGCGTCGCAGCGCATCTGTTGATATATCACACTTTATTGTAAGTCGCAGCTTACTATAGTTATGAATTTTTAAACTTTTCAACAAAAAACTAATTTTGTAATTTATTCAAAATTATTTCCACCTATGAGTGTGTATATTCTCTAGATAGGTCTTGATCCACTGATCATTATACAAAAAGAATTATCAAAATCGGACACCTCTGACGGAAGTTATTCCGGTTTGTGTGTTTATATGAAAATTTGTATGGAAAAAACCCAGCCCAGTATGTCGCTCATAAGCGGCGGCTGGTTTTGTGTTGGTGGTGTCAGACTTATGTTTCCATATTAATGTGATTGTGATTCACTCATTAATAATGTATTTGAAAAAGTATTTAGATTTTTCCTTGCCATAAAAAATGTATGTTTTTTACCAATGATCTGTTGGCAATCTGTTATGCCATACAGTCAATCATTTATTGTGTCATCTGTAGACAACTTTTTATGTCTTACAGAGTGTGTGCATGTGTGTGACTCTACTACTTATCTTTTATAAGTGTTGAGACAACTTTAATGTTGCTTATCTGGCAAATATGATGATAATAAGGTACAAAATGCGCCTTGTGCGCAAATAAAAACATCTCCCGCCCACTCTTTTTATTAAAACAATGAAAATGCGGTATTTTATTACATAGAATTATGATTCAGGTCCATCTGAAATCAAAAAACCATTAATTTCCATCATATTAGAGAGCTCTGAAATGTTAAAAAATCTGAACATTAATATTTTCATATAATATTTTTCAGTAAAAACATACACATTTCAGATCATGCACTCTAACGCATTTCCATTGTCATCAGCGGGATGCGTTCTCATGGAGCTGA
>JADDOH010016677.1:0-18768 GCA_016648135.1 Agrypnia vestita
AACAATTGACGCATAGTGCCCGCTCCATCACGGTGATGTACCGACCAATATTAACATTCCGAAGTGATCCCCTCTGGATATATGGGCGGAAAGTGTAATTTATCTAAGATAGGGGATACTGTCACATGGTATAAACACATTTTTCTTTCACACAAAGCATTTTATAAGATAAAAAGTTAGCTACCTTCGTAGTGACGCATCGCAGCACTTTATTAGAAATTCTTTTAAAATTAATCAAGATTAAATCCAAATTTATTAATCAATTAGAAAGATATGCAGAAAAAACAAGTCAAGGAAAAAAATATTTTGAACTCCTCAGAACTCCTCTCTTTCTGGGAAGGTGTGTTACACTACATCAGTCTGATACGTTTTCACCAATATATCGACCGTAAGTATATAATTTATTAATTGTTTAACATGTATTACCCATTTTAGGCAATCCACTTTATGATGCGATAGTCACAAATTACTTTGAGTATTTGCCGCTAGTGGACGCCAAAATTAAAAATTTAATTCATTTTTAATTTTGGACACATTTGATTCTTCTTCTTCTCGTGCCCTGTCCGTTTACCGGACGTTGGCTATCATGTTGGCTATGCGGACTTTGTTTACTGCGGCCCGGAACAGCTCCACAGTAGACTGGCCAAACCACTGTCTCAAGTTTTTCAGCCATAGAGTCCTCCTTCTCCCAGGGCCCCGACTTCCGGCAATCTTTCCCTGCATTATGAGATGCAAGATCTCGTATGTCTCTGAATGTCTCATCACATGTCCTAGATATTGAAGTTTTCGGATTTTTATTGTTTTAATAATTTCTTTTTCTTTATTCATCCGAGCCATAACATATTCATTCGTAACTCTGTCCATCCAGCTTATTTTAAGAATTCTTCTATAGATCCACATCTCGAATGTCAGTCTCCTTATCAGTTCTTCGGTAAGCGTCCATGATTCCATTCTATAGATACAATACACATATATTATATAAAATAACATATCTATATTGTGAAGTTGACAATTTTTTCAGAAAAAAGTTCTGTGAAATTTAAAACCAAATTTATTAATCAATTAAAAAGGAATGCAGATTTTCTGTTTGTCTTTTTAATGATTAATTAATTTGGTTTTAAATTTTACAGAACTTTGTTCTGAAAAATTGCAATTTCACAATAAGAATGTGTTCTTGAATATAATATATGTATGTTGTATCAAATGTGTCCAAAAATAAAAATGAATTAAACGGTTAATTCTGGCGTCCATCTAGCGGCAGGATCGCAAAGTAATTTGTAACTTCCGTATCCGTAAAAAGTGGAATTCTCTATAAATGAATAATAAATGTTTATCAATTAATAAATGAAACTTACAGATAAGGTCGATATATTCACGGATATATACAAGGCTTCTACAGCGTAATTGGATAACGCGTCTGCCCCGAAAAGGAGGAGATCCGTAGTTCGAATCCCAGTAGTAGCCAAATATTTTCTCATGGATTAGATTTTTCTGTATGTCTTTCTAATCGATTAAATAATAAATTTGGTTTCATTGTTATAAACTCACGTAAACTCTCGATATCAATTTAATAGTTTATTTAAATAACGGAGATCATATCGTATTAATTTTTAGAATCTAAAATGTTAAAAGAAATGTGAGTACCTAAAATGTTTTAATATCCCATAACGTATGTCATGAAAACTACTATCCAAGAGCCAGTAGACAATTTAATTAGAAATAACACTTCAATGGATAATAACACTTTAAGTAACTATAAAAGTTTATACTGAGTACTTGAAAATTTTCTCAGAATCCATTCTATGAAGCATATGTTCAGTGACCGTAAAAAGAAATAATTGCCATTTTAATCGAATAACTGAAAAGTTTTACTTATAATGATTAAATAATTATAATATTATTAATAATGCTATGTTAAAATCATTGCAAACCGAATTTTTAATGTTTAAAAAAATTTATAAAATAAAATTGACTAAATTATTACTCAATAAATTGGGAGATTCTGAAATGTTTGAACATTTCCAACTATCTAATAATCAATATATCTGAACTATTTTTAAATTTTAATAATATAATCATTATAAAAAATAAATATTAAACTTCCTCGCGTGAAGAATTATAAATCTACTCTGCATAAAATAAATACTAGCAAGAAATAAATAATTTTGGAAGAGACTATAATTTTTAAAATATTAATAGGCTAGAAATGCGCTGTCTATCTTTATCTTGGAACCTTGAGATGGAACGTGTCCTTAAACTTTGGGCCTTTAGAACACCAACTTTGTTTAAAAGACTGTTTATGTACAGAGAATCTACTTGAAGTTTATTTGTAATACGTAATTAGGAAAACTATCAGACTAAGACTTGTAGTTTTCGTAATTAACTGGATGCCTTAGTGTTGACCTGTCGTAGATAAAAGAACTTAAGGGTTTTTCTCAAAAAAAAAACACTGTCTCTATGTGTCGATATTCAGGAGACTGTATATAATAATAATTACGTATTTTTCATGTGATGTGTATAAAGCTTTAGTTATTAAAATATTGGAAATAACATATATTCTTAATTTTACTATTACTTTCAAATGGAAGATATAATATTTAACTGCAGATAGCAGTATTTTTGTAAACAAACTCATAATAAGGTAACAAATTGGCCAAATGGATGGTCAAATGTAAATCGACTGGAAGAAAATATTATTTTTAAATATCCGCGATTAACTCATGAACAAAATGTATTTTGACGACTTTGTGTTTTGTAGATAGATTTCAAAATGTTTATTTATTTTTATTTGATAATATATTTCTTACATAACTTTTATCCATTTGAATCGGAGAAACATCCTTCAGACAGGTTGAAGGTTCTGTCATGAACTAATCTCGAGAGGTTCTTCCTACAACTTAACTATCGATGTCTATTACTGAGATATATCTTTTCAAGGTGTTTATGGAAAACTGTGTTCTAAGAGGAATCTGTCCATTCTGTCAGCTGATATGAAGAAGCAATATTCATGTATTCATTTAAAATTGTAGTTTTCTTTTATGGTTTTTCTGCATTTCTATCTTATATGTTGGTTAAGGTACTTCTTTTATAAATGTACATAATATAGACGGTCTTCCGTATTTCATAATATAGTAAATAGCGAATCCAGGAATTCAAAGTATTATTTTTCATTTAAGAGATTAGTTCCAGTTTTACAAAACAATAATTAAATAAATTTTTAAATTATAAATATCCACTTTAATTAGAAAATATATTGAATATTCAGACTAAAAAAATGGGTCATTTTCATACTTCAAATTCATTTAGATAGAGTTTTTTTATCCTTCTTAGATATTTACGAACTGTGTTCCTTTCTTTAGGTGCTACTTTCACCCGGTTTTATTGATTGTAATTAATTTCTCTGATAAATTCCTTGAAAAGTCTTTAAATTTAATTTTTGATGAAACGTTGTGTCTAAAATTATATTATAACTATTGGTTTCTTCCATTTAAGATGGCGGTTATAACAAATCTCTTTTTTTATACTTTTCTTACAACATGATTATTTGTCATTCTTTCAGTTCAGCTTCCTTCTTCTTGTTCATTCTTTCCAACCTACTCCGGCACCAGATCTCATAGACTTACAACCAATCTCTTGCCCTCTGGTAAAGTGTTCCAGTTTTACATTCGTACAGTCCTTTTTTAATGTCAGCTACATGAAGGATGTGGGTTTCTGTAATTACTTCTGTAAAATAGTAATAGTTTTTGACCCTGCCTTTATTTTCCAGTGATTTTCCAGATATACATTTGCTCCGTCGCAAACGGTAAACAACGTACAAGTAGTAACACAAATCTTCCTAATTAAAGTAACATATTAGATTGTGGTACAAACTAATTACACGATATCATGAAGATGGGACATATAAGCATAGGTTGATTCATAAACATAGTACCAGATTTACGGTTAAAGAAGGACTACGAAAACCGAAGGTCATAAATAAATATGGACAAATAACATTAAAATATGTCATACCAAAAATATTAAACAAAATCCCATGTCGTGTCAAAATGGCTATTAATAAAAAAGGGCAAAATACAGAATTAATGAATATGTTACTAAATAAAAGAGACTTATTTTGATTTTGGTAATATTTGTATTGTTTCTTGTATTGTTGATTTGTATTTGAGTTTATAAGATCTATTGTAATTAATTAATATGAATACATTTCTGGTAAATACAATTTATTTATATATTGATGCACCTACAGAAAAATATCAATGTGATGTTTTGTGGGTCTGAGATGTAAAAAAAAAAATTAATAAATTTAAAAAAATGTTTTTCTTACCTTTCCAGTTTTCTACTGGCAAACTTAACGAGAGCATCCCATTCCGAATCTTCCGCTCTTCCTTCTGTAGAGAACTCATAGGGCTCCTGCACCAAGGACCTCAGCTGGTTCTCTGGCATCCTTACGATCCTTGCCGATTCGGACAAACTAGGAAAAATAAATTTAAAAAAGTATTAAAACAACAACATATTTAAAATAACGTTCATCTCCTTTTGTTATTGGGGTATTTTATGAATAAGTTAATTACATGATAATTGAATTGATTTCTTTTAATTAAAAATATTGTTTTAGTTTCTTATATTTTAAATAATTAAGATTGTATGATAATAAATATGACTGCTGATAAAAATTATTTTGAAAATATAATTTACGTTAAATTTATTTTCTGTACAATTTTTTTTATTTATATTTAGTGATTTTAGTCATATATAAGTACATATATATAAGCATAGAATTTACCGAAACTTTTCGAAAATGATTACGTTTCATCGTTAAATTAGATTACGTATAACATAATTTCACGAAGATAGACATAAAACTTAAAATGTTAACGACAATCAAAATATTAACGACAATAATACATTTTTTTCTTAAATTTCATCTATACTAATACATAAAGAGTAAAAGTTTGTAAATTTACATGTAAGAGGTAATCTCCGAAACTACTAATCCGATTTCAAAAATTATTTCTCCAATATGTATAATGGACTTTCAGGGTGGACATTGGGTGTATATTATGCCGTCAAAATGAAAGAGCTTTTCGTGGTGACTAATTTTACAACTAAAGTCGTCGAAAAAATGGTTGAGCGATGCGCTTTTTACGAACACTGCCTTAACGGTAAGAAATATTTAAATACGTTCGATAGAGAAGTTGTAGAACTCAAAAATTTCTATAAAAAGCTCATTGACGATAAATATCCTTATATTTAGGTTAATATACAAATTGATAAAATATGACTAAGTTACTAAAAATCTATGCGTGCGAAGCCGCGCGGGTATGCTAGTATTTTATACAACAAGTTAGTCGGCTTGAGTAATCTCGAAGGATTGACATCTTGATTACCTTTAAATTTTTCAGTATTTTTTTATGTGCCCCTCAAACGATGTCAACATGCACAAAATTTTAATTTGTATCTCTGGAATTTTTTACATCAATTTATCATGAAAAAAGTTACAATTTTTTAAAATATATTGACATTCCAAAATAATAATAGCATAAAAACCTTTTAATCAAATTCTATGAAAATTGTATCTGAATAACTTAAAAACTGTTACTCAGTAATTGAAAGATTTTCAAAGTGAACTGTAATAAAATAAATTATAAAACTTTCAATTCAAACCTGTTATAATTGTCTACTTTAAATAAAGTTGCGTTTATAGAAGTATAAATATGACTATTAAAAAACCAACCAACTTTAATTTAAATATTTGTAATTAATATAAAAGTATATTTAATATTTGTAATTAATTAAAACTGGAAAGTTAATTAATTAGCCTTTTCTGAATGAATGCAAGAACTCCAGAAACATTAAGATGTGAGAGTGATATTAGAGTGATGTTTGATACATGTTAGAGTGATATTTGTCCTTTTCAGTATGAGGGTCGATATTTCCAAATAAAACATCGGCGTCAAGTCACACGTTTATCGCAATAGAAGACAACAATATATGTGTTATCTTGGATATTCTGCCGTATATGTGTGACCAAAGGCTAACATGCACTTTGAACTTCGCGCATGTGAGAAATATTTTGGGTTATAAGTTATTATTGTTGTGTACATAATACTTATTTGGGGGTTTTCGGATGAGGATGATGTGCGTGACGGATTTGGAGAAGCTGTTTATTTTTATTATGGTCAACACCCGTCACGTGACGGGATTCTCCGAAGTTGTGAAATGATTGACGACTTATTATCTCGATAAAACAGTTACAAGTTATACATAAGTACGATTACAAAGACAATGATAGAGAATCGAAGGGCGAGAGCCTCCGGCCTACACCAGGGGTCCTGGGAGACTGACATACCCGCATAGGGCGTGTGCTGCTTTTTATACAGTTTTCCGAACATTTAATTTTCTTGAAGTGTAGCTGTTTATGTGGATGAATCGTCGGAATTGCTGACGTTGCAATGGCTTGTATACGGCTCGTGTATCCTGCTTGTGCCTCGATTTGCTTATGCGGATTCTTGCCACAAATGTGTATGTGTATGTGGCCTAGATTGGTGGTTTATGTATTGTGGTATGAAATTCCACACTTAGTTGTGGTGTGTAGTGGTATTTGCGTGCTACGAAGTGGTTGTCCTGACAAAGAGACTGATACGTCTTGAAACTCGTAGTTTAAAAATCTCTGTAAGTGGTTATATACTAACATAACGAATATTTTGTGAAAATGTCTGACTTCATGGCTAATGTTTTAAATAATATTAAAATTATTAAAAACAGTTGACTAAGTCTGTATTAGTTTTGTAATATTCTTTCACCGCCCATATTATTTACGGTTGGTAATCTCGTTTTATCATGTTGGAAGACATACATGTCAAAGGTAGTACCTGTATGATTCCTTGGAGAAGAACTCACTGAAGGCGCTCAGGGCTTGCGCTTTGAAGCAGTCAGCCAGGTCTCCCGTCAGGCACCCCTGGTTGGTCCTGGCCTGGTAGGGGTCCTGGTCAGGTCCGGTACCCAATCCGATCCAGTCCAGCAGGTTCCTGCCCTGACGGTCCTGCAAGTAAATCAATATATCAATATATATATATATATATATATATATATAGAGAAACCCATGTTTCCCTACCCGTCAAGTTTTCTCCACAACCAGCCACAACCACCCACCGGTTCTTATGGTGGTGGATAGCCTTTGGTGTCACATCAAAAATATGCGAGTTTGGTGGGGGTGGCTGTGCGTAGGTGGGAGTTGGTGACGAAAATATGCTTTCTAGCACATTTTTTTGTTATGCTTTCTAGCACATTTATTTGTTATGTACTGATTGTCTCGGTGAGTCTAGAAGGTTCCGGAAAAACCTGCTCTAAAAAGTTCTGGAAGGAGAAGGTTCTAGAAAATTTCCGAAAGTTCTATAAGGTTCTGAACTGAGTGGCGGAATGTGTCGGTGTGTCTAGAAGGTTCCTTTAAATTATAATTTCTTGAAAGTTCTGGAAGGAGAATGTTCTAGAAGGTTTGCGAAAGTTCTATGACGATCCAAACAGTGATTTAAAAATCTACGCGTGCGAAGCCGCGCGGGCACAGCTAGTATTTTGTATATTTGTAAAGATACTTCATAATATTAAATTACACTAAAGATAATATTGGTAATCTGTATTTATTTTTATTCATTAGTTTGTAAAAAAATAATCTACCGGCTTCGAGACGTACCCGTCTCTTCGTAAGGATTATCCTGAGGAAGAGACGAGTACGTCTCGAAAACGGTTATATATAAACATAACTAGAATATAGCGTAGTGTTTGCGGATGTCACGAGATCAAATTATAATTTAGAAAAATGAATGAAAATTCCAAGGAAAAAAAAATCAAAAAGTAAGCTTTTCAAAAATCCTAATCCAAGCATTTTTCATTATATTTATGAGCACGTGAACAATTATTTTACAGGTTAAATCAAAATTTATACACAAATAATGTTTTCTGTATTCTAAAAAACAAAATTTACATAAAAGTAAACCTTAATGTATTCGTTCGTTCAGTGTGATTAAAAATACTTATATTTTCAGTACATAGGATTTTCAGAAAGTCGTATAACAAAACACAAAAGAATTCGAGAAAAGTGGCTTATAGGAGTAAAATCTTCCACATGACTCTTTCTCCCTTTTGTAAAAATTGAGAATTGTATGTAAGACTTTTTAAAGGTTGTCTCGAAAGTCATTTTGCGTTATATCTCAGAATTGTACAACAATCATATCAAAACCACTGGCTTAATGTAGACATATAAATACTGTTTTTAATAAAACATAACTAAATATGAAGTGTTAATACAGGTAAACAAATGTTAAAATATGAATAACCAGTTTTCGTGAAATTATTTTGAAATATTTTTCACAATGATTCTGATTAATAAAAATCAACTAATATATTTTTATGATTGGATTTTTTTGTAATATGAAACAATTTTATAACTAACTAACTAACTTACCATCATGCCGTTTCCCCGTGGGGGTAGGCAGAGAGGATAGAGCGCCATATTCATCTGTCCTGACATACAACTTTCGCTTCGTTTGCATTCATACATCTTCGCATGCAAGCTCGACGGTTGTTCAGGCCTCTAACAGGAACATCTTCCAGTATCTGGTTAATCTGGTCATGCCACGTCTTCCGCGGTCGGCCTCTATTTCTGACGCCGTCAACACTCGCATCATATATCTTTCTTACCATTCTTTCCTCATTCATTCGCTCAACATACCCAAACCACCTGAGCGACCCTATTTTTATTCTATGTATTATGCTACGATCAGCTTTACATTAATTTCTAATATCTTCATTCTCTACTCTATCATACATGGATTTACCACACATACGTCTAAAGGACCTCATCTCCACTGCATTCAATGTACTTTCGTTCCTCTTCTCAGGTCAATTGCCTGAATTTTAAGAATTAATTTTTGTAACTATCACCATTGTATTGCAATTTCAGTTTTATTCCACTCCCCGCCCCAATAATTGTCAAAACACAATAAACTATGCGGCTTTTCTTCTCTAATGAATAACTAAATGCTGGGAAATTTATCTCAAGACTAAGGATTTTGACCTTCATGACCTCGCCTTCTTGACTGTTCTCTTCAATCTTTCTCAGCATCCTGCAAATCTTATTACAAGAGAAGTGCCTGTATATGTTTCTCTCAATCAGTCCATTGACATGAGCCAATACAACAACATTATCCAGGTTATCTTCACTTCTAGCAAGATGTCCACAAAATTAAAGAATTCGCCTCAGACAAGTACTCAACCTCTCTTCGATTTTTAGTTACCGTAGTACAAAGACTTCTGTCCTTTTTTTATTTTAAGATGCACGATTCCACACCACAGAGGAATATTGAGTGCATTAGACACCAT
The DNA here is from genome assembly GCA_016648135.1 of Agrypnia vestita. NCBI lineage: Eukaryota > Metazoa > Arthropoda > Insecta > Trichoptera > Phryganeidae > Agrypnia > Agrypnia vestita. Next base: position 9,379 of record JADDOH010016677.1, read on the forward strand.
AGGTACAAACCTGACTGGTTGTTATGAATATACCACGGTCTTTACATATTTGTCTAAGCCTGGAAACACAACTTTTCACCTAACCTTTCCATCGTTTAACTTCTAGCTCGCAGTTCCCGTCGTCAGTAATTATTATAGATCTGAGATAATTTAAGTCCTTTACAGTTTCAAGATTCGGAGGGATAAGATGTTAGATTACGATAATTAATTCCATTAGAAACAGTATTTAAAAGTATTTATAAATTTCAATACACGACTTGTGGGATAACCTTATCTTGCTTTTTAAAGAAGAGCTAGATAAGTATATAAGGAAAGCCTAACAAAGAAATGTGTAGTTCTAAATAAAGCTAGCCATTAGAGCTGCATGACTCTACGGCTTTTGAGCTTTCTTGTATTTCGTGTGCGTTGCAGGGCTCAACTCTGAACAGTAGCGGCTGGTGCCACATATAGGTAGTATAGGATAATAAAACTTGTATTTTTTTATAAAAACTATCAAAAACGCAGTAATTAATTCTGAAAAAAAAACTGCAAAAAAATAAAGGTATTTATTTTTAATCCTAAATAGATAAATACAAAAAATACGTATTATTTAATAATTTTAAACAAATATCAAAAGTTAATATTTACCTACACCTAATTTAATGATCGACATACTTAGGTCTTATTTATTTTTAATTTAAATAGATGCCTTGCAAATACGTTAGAAGAAAATGCGGGCGCAATGAGGTCTCGAAAACTTGCAAATGGCGAAAATCAAAGGCAAAAGATGATTATTTTGAAAGATATGACTACCATTTCGCATAGTTTATAAGAAAAACTTTCTTAAATGCAATAAATTTAATATATAGTTAAATCGGCGCCTTACTCACTCATTTGCCTTACGCATTTATACGAATTTTCTATATTTATTACCTCGCATGTCTATTATGGGAAAAATGGTTTGTTGTCGAAGTTTCTCTTAATACTATAACAATAAAATGTGCTCGTATGTTTTTTATTTGTTAACATAATTCCCAAGAAAAACAAGACATTTTTAAAAAGATTATACAAAAAAAACAGAATAATATCACACCGTCGTTTTTATATCTAAGGGCCGGTTGTATATTAATTGAATTATTGGAATCGTTCCATAATGATTTTGTTTTTATAAAAAATAACTATTTTAATTTTTGCTCTAAGTTATAAAATAACTAATTTTATTTTTACATTATTACGTATTGTATCATTTTTAACATCATTATTGAATGAACATTTTTTTTATTATTCCTTTTTCCATCCTTAATTGAAAATGAAATTGATGTTAAATGTTTTCCTCCTTTTAAAAAGTAAACTGTGATATGAAGAAGAAGAAAATTATCCATTACACAATATAAATTATTTGAATAAGCTTTGAAATCCTTAAACTTGTTTAGGCTTGCATGTAGAAAATTAATCCTTCAAAGCAATTGAAATTTTCATATATAATATTTTCATACATCAGAGTATAATATCGGAGCGGTTCCGCAATATACGGATTTCCTGAGCGTTCCAGCTTAAATTACATAGAATTGTGCGCGCTGAATTGAATATGCGCACTTTTATATTTATCTTTTTCTCATTTTAGGATGAAAATTATCATATAACTTTCAATAATGACGGGAAAAAATCACATTCACATTTTCACAGATTGGTCAATAGATTTCTGTCATCGAATATACGAGCAGTAGGTACCTATCTAGGTTTGTAAAGTGCAGATGATTCATTTAAAAAATGGATCCTTAACTCCTATGTGTCGGTGATGTAACGTAGGTCTACCTGTCATACAAAATATGAAATATCCACCGTATTTACGAAAACTAAAACGTCACATTTTTTGTAATCATCGAAAAGACATTTTCACACCAAAATTACTAAATTAAACTGTTAGGAATGTACGGATTTTTTAATTAAAAAATATTTATTCATTACTCTCGGATTTTTGGTCAGTGTGTAAGAGAGAGCAGTATATTGTGCATCGCAGTTAAATCGAGCAAAAAAGAGCACGACAATACCATACATTTCATGTAAGACAGAGATGGCGGTTGCTTGGGTTTCGGCGAAAGAAAAAACAATATAGAAAGAGTACGATAGAGTCGGGTAACACGTGCTAGACAAAGACGGAGTGCATGCGACTGAAGCGAGCAGGCGACCGTGTCGTTCGTTGTATTCAGTTGCTATTGAAACGTCGGCGGAAGCGCGCGCAAATTCGATTTGCCATGATTTTATAAAAAATTACTAAAATAATGCAAATATGTATATATACCTTACATAATTATATAAAGGGACCTTTAAAAAGTCTTATCTGTATTGTGTATATGTATATTTCATCACATATTAAAAACTATGCCGATTTTTAATCAGGTAACGCTGTGTTACTCCACCGTCCCCAAAGTTTTTTTTTAGCACAGTCTTTTAAGAGTTAAAGTATTGTTGGAATTTCGTTGATTTACGATACAAATCTGAATATAGTTCAGAACATTATTTTTGATGTTCTTACCACAAATGAGTATTTTGTGACATTTTATCTTCAAAATTTTATAAAATGTTCTTACTTTGTTCTTTAATGTTACATCAATACTATCTATCTGATCTTTATCTTATTTTCTACAAAAAGAGCAAAGTAATTTTTTGGTGACATTATTAATATAATTAATGAAAATGAAATTTGTTTTCACCTGGGCTCTAAAACATGTTGATATTTTTCAATACTATTTTTATAAATCATGTCACCACAAAGTTCAAGCCTTCATTCAGAAGAAAAAATATTCTACAATTATTAATTATATTAATGTATATTATAGAAATCTCACAGAGACGAAACTGTATTTCTTATGGGAAAGTAGTTATAGAAGTCATTTTGGGTGTACATAGGATTATGACCTTATGGTTGGCTATGTACACCCAAAATGACTTATATACCTACTTTCCCATAAGAAATACAGTTTCGTCTCTGTGAGATTTCTAAAATATACATTAATTGATTAATAATGTATCTGTGACATAATTCCAGCACTGTTCTGAAAGATTTGAATAAACTCAAAATATTCTGAATTAATTATATTATTATTTAATTTGAAATATGCGTGCACACGACTTTCGCTCGTAGGCCGTTATAAAAAGTGTTACATGCATAATGTGATTAAAATATGTGTTTTTTAATAAAGGTTGTATTTTTGTCAGTTCAAGTCACGACAGCCACTGGGCTAGAAGCCTAAGGGATGTACTATGAAGGCTTTTAACATGAAAAAAACGTAGTGAATAAACAACAAGCGACATTATGTGTAAAGTAGAAAATTCATATCTCGGTGCGTGCCGGAATGTTTTATTGTACACGGTTCTTATATTTTCATGGACTTATTATACAGTTATGATAAAAAAATTATAACATAAAAAAATATATTTGTGGAGTGAAGTCCTTCATCACTTACTTAACATACTATATTTTTATGTATTTATGGCAAACAAAAAAGTACAATTAAAAAATACATACTGTACTAGAGAGATTAAAAAATAATATATGTACCATTGGCGGAGGAAAGGAGTCAGATCTAACTGGTAAAAAGAGAGAAAAAAATATAGTTATAGCAAAAAGATAAATTTAAAAAAATACGATGTTGTAATCCAATAGCAATGTAACCTTTACATAAAAAATCGATTAGAAATACGATAAAAATTATTAATTGTTCGAAGAATATTTGTTCTTCTGAATGAAGGCTTGAACTTTTTGGTGACATTATTATTAAAATATAACGCAAATCACTTTGTTTTCACCACTTTATTAGATTATACAATCTACATGGTTCGAGAACAATGTTCCCTCCTTTAGGATTGTCTGTGTACTAAAATTTAAAAAGATAAACTATACAAGTGTGTTACGGTTATGGGTTATTATGGAATGTCATCTCAAGGGAATGGAATCTTAAGTGGAAAAATATTCAAAAGTGGGTTTTGCACAAATTTAGTCTGGTTATTTATTATATTTGAATTAATATTGTGTTTTATTTTAATTTTGAAAATTATTGATAGTTTTTTGTTATTTCTCTTAATATTTTTTGTGTAGAGCGCGCGGTAGGTGTCTCCTTCTCAGACTAGTTCTAACTACTTAAAATGTATAATATTAAAAAAATATATACTTTAAAAAATAATACGTTAATATATAAAATAATTTAACTGTAATTTCGGATATTGTATACGCACCGTATGTATTACCGAGAAGCGAATCTCGACGTTTCGTTGTATACTTATCCAACGTCATCAGGAGGACGACCTTTACCCGCGGAGGTGGAGGTCGGACTGATTAGGTGCTGCTTTCTAGGGCGTAAATTGTATGCACTTTGTTGTGGAGTGTTCTCTTCTTCTATAATAGAGGTCGCCAGTGTGCAATATGTACTAGTTACGTCGGCGGATTTTACTGCGACTTCTCTCAAGGGTTGAATCAGTGTCGTTAGAACAGGGCGCCAAATACTTGATACTTTGTAACTGTCATCTCTATTGAAATTGGGATGTTTGTATATTTCAATGTGGAACCGGCAAGTCAGTTCCAGAAAACTAGGTTCAGCGAACGGGCATTTGCGGTGGAGGGCCCCAAAGCGTGGAACTCTTTGCCCTCCCTGATAAGAAACACGGATTCAGAGACTTTATTTAAGAAAAGACTTAAAACGCACTTGTTTACAAAATCTTTCTCAGAACCTTTTTAATATTGTTGTTTGTAACGTTGTTTTTTTTTTACTATTTTATGTTTTGAACTGTTTTTCTTTCTCTTTTCTTTTTCATTTTGTGATTCTATGATTTTAGTATGTAAGAGTTTTTTGTGTGTAAAGCGCCCTTGAGGTGAAATTTTCACAAAAATGGCGCTATATAAATAATCCAATATTATTAATGTTATTCAATGAACTCCCTCACTAATCTGGGTATAAGGTACGGTTCTGATAATAAGATTTTTGCCTTGTCAAATCGATGAAGTGATAGAGATTCCGTTTGGATGCATGTTCGCAGATTGCCGATGTATTGGAGTTGTTGTTTTTAATTTCTCCCATGTGTTCCTTCAATCGTGTAGCGATATTGCGTTTGGTTTGTCTTATGTAGAAAGCTCCACAATCGCATGGCACTCTGTATACACCTGGAGACTCGAACGGTGTGTTATCTCGAACGGTATATAAAATAAGTTGAATATCGGCAAGTGGAATATTAACGTGTTTTAGATTTGTGTATAATTCAATTAGGAATATTAGACATCATTGCTTCCGAATGATTTCTATCCAATTATGTCATACGTTGGATCAATTTACGAATATTTTTTTTATTAGCTAACATTTAAATGTTTTTTTGTACTTTTGAAGTACAGAACATATATGTTGTTTCCTCCAAAATATTTATCAAATGATTTGGCAATGCAGTATAATGAAAATGTCTTCAAAATTTCAACTGTTTTTATATAAAGTACCTAATATTGAATAAAATTGTGTTTTCTTTATTATTTTATGCGAATAAGAACTCGACAATTTATAGTTTAAATATTGAAAATTTTGTATAGAGAAATGATTGGAACACTCATAAAATTTTTAATTTTGTTTTTAGTTTTGCAAAAATAAATATCAAGAAATCAAACAAAAGGGGAAGATTTTCAGAAAAGGGGTAGCATTTTTAATTATTATTCGGATCAGTTGGTCAGAGAGCATTTCATTAGCATAATTCAAATCAGTATTCGTGTTGGTTTTTTAATATATATTCCTTTTGGTCGCTCAACTTATAATTTCGTGTCGTGTTTTATTCCTTATTTCGAACGATAAAAGAATCAGTGATTTACCGGTGGGTTCCAACCAGGATCCGGGAAGAGATTTGAGAGTCGTATAGACATTGATCAGTCTATTTTCCCGGGGCTACAACGAACATATGTCTTACCCCGTTACGGCCTTCGGTTTCGGGTCCACTCGGAGGATTTCCACCCGGTCCACTGGGTTGAATCGCGGAGGGTTGATCAGGCAGCCGGATGCCTCCCTGTCCGTGGCTCTGGAGGGTAAACATGGAGCCGGCCAGAGCCAGCAGAAGCCATTTGGCTGAAGACAGCATGGCGGTATTGGTTAAGCGAGCGTAGGTAAATCTGAAATTATACAAAACTATTAAATTTAACTGAGCAAAAATATTGGAAATAGTACAAACAAAAAGAATTACACATAATCGCGGATATTTCAGCATTCTGGACATTTTACAGTAAATTAGAAATTACTAGAAAGGTTTAGAAGTCGATTGATCCTGTTTGCGAAATTGACATGCTGTATATAAAGGGCGAGAAAACCGCTACACGAGCACAGTTTTATTGTGACAGTTTGGCGACTCCATAGAAACGTATTTTAGTAAGAGTTTATAGTGAAAATTATAAGCGGCTTGCGAAATACATTATAGAGAGCACCTACCGCTCGTTCGAAAGTGAATAAGTGCGAATGTTCTGTAAATACGAGTATAAAATGTTCCACATACGGGTGGCTAGTGCAAAATTAGCCGTTTCTCCTCAGGGGTAGGCAGAGAGGATAGAACGCCATATTCCTCTATCTCTGCACACTACTTTTGCTTCAGCTACATTGATACATCTTCTCATGCATACTATACGGTTGTTGAGGCTTTTAACAGGGTCACCCTCCAATACTTGAAGAATCTGATCATGTAAAGTCTTTTTACCTTCAACACTTGCCCTATATATGCCCTATATTTTCTTAACCATCCTTTCCTCGCTCATACGTTCTACATGACGTAACCATCTCAGTACTCCTTTCCTTGTTCTGTCTACCACACTACAGCCAGCTTAAAATTAACTTTTAATTTGTTCATTCCTCACTCTATCGACTAAATATTTTCCAAACAAGCACCTTAGTGATCGCATTTCCACCAAATTCAGTCTACTTTCATTTCTTTTTTGCCAATTCCAAGATTCACTTACATACGTCAAAGTTGGTACTAGAACACCGTGATGTACCGCTAGTCTTGCTTCTTTTGACATCTTCTAATTGGCCATAATTGCATTCAGAGCACCATTTACTTTGCACGCGCAGTCACTCTCCTTTCGATATCGTTCTCAGCCTTGCCGTCTCTACTTAATATACTTCCCAAATGCACAAACTCGTTCACTTTTTTTACGCATTCGTTATCAACAATTACACTACACTTAGTCACTCTTTCTTCTCTGTCGAACACCATCACTTTCGATTTGCTGACATTCATCAGAAGTCCACTCTGCGTGCATGCATCGGACATCCTGGATACGAATTGCAAAATACTGCTGTGTGTTTGTGTCCATAACTTTAATTAATTTCAAGTGTTTTTTGGCTCCCACCGCTGCAACCCCGCGACAGTTTATTAAAATTAGATTTAATTCATGAACGTATGTAGTCCATTTATGTGACGCAGTAGGTGGCCTTAATAAATTGTATCCAAAATAGACATTTTACATATTTTGACAGTTATCTTCTAGAAATTTTAATTTTCTACGCGTCATCGTGCGCCTACGGTGTTTCCGGACTAATAATTCGTTCTAAATAATAGCCGTTTAACCGTATGTATACAAATTTTTGGATTCTTCGATGATTCACACTGGAATATCGGAGGTGTGTCGTGATATTTTACGACGTACTATTTATGTAACGGTGGAATACGATGAACACTGCGACAGTTATTTTAAAGCAGGTGGTATTGACATCAAGAAAAAGATAAATTCAGTACATCTTAATATAAGATCTTTATGTGTGCGGTTCTACAAGTCAACATGTCTGGATGTCATCGGTAACTTTCTTTTATGACTAGTTTTATTCCGCTACAAGATTTCATTACTTCTTACATTGACGAAGAAATCAAACTCAGGATCATTGTTTCCACAAGTAAGTTTGTATATAATAACAGCTGTATCCCGTCAAAAAATAACAGAAAATTGGTTCGCATCTTTGCTAAGCCCTAGTATATATTTTTACTTTATTTTTGGGGGTCCGCGGAGAGGCGACCATAGCAACATACGTAGAGCGGCCAGTTCGGGTTTGCTGTCCCAGGGTTCAAGCCCCACCTCCGGCCGTTTAATTTTTTTAGCCGTGAATTCGAACTAAATTACGGACATTACACGAAGTTAAGAACGGACGGATAGACAGGCAGGCGGACGGATGAACAGACGGACAGACAACGCAATTACTATGTTTGATTGGACTGTGGACTGTGAAATGGTGATAATTTCGTCAAGTAATACCAAGTAGCCCAACAGATACGTCATATTCATTACCATGGTGACTTGATTATTTACTCAATACCTACAGAACTTTTACTACCCTATGAAACCTGAGAAATTAACGTGTTTGGTGAGATATATATATATATATATATTAGGTCCTTACATATGAAATTGGCGTTTAGTATGGGAGGAACATAAAGCCGATTTTTTTTATTATAATATATTTATTTAATCAAAGTATGTACCATTGCTATCTATGCACTTTTGCCATCTCATAGGTAGTTCATCGATCCCTTTACTTAAAAAACCATTCGGACGGGAATCAATAAAATCTTTGAAGGCGGTTTGGACTGCCCCATCGGAGTTGAATTTTTTCCTTTGCAAGAAGTTATCTAAATTTCGAAAAAAATGGTAATCTGTTGGGGCAAGGTCCGGAGAGTATGGTGGATGTCTTAGACATTCCAATTGAAGCTCCTCTAATTTGGTAGCCGTCTGTTGTGCAGTGTGTGGTCTAGCGTTATCATGAAGCAGCAGTGGCCTAGAGCGATTAACCAGCCTCGGTTGTTTAGCAGCTAGCTTTTCCATCATGGTTTGCAGTTGCTGACAATAGACATCTGCCGTAATCGTCTGGCCAGATTTAAGAAAGCTGTAGTGAACGACACCAGCACTAGTCCACCAAACGCTCACAAGTAACTTTTTTGGAATCAATTTTCGCTTGGGGCATGGTTTGGCTGGTTCGGCAGGGTTCAGCCATTGCGATGAGCGCTTCCGATTATCGTACAGGATCCACTTTTCATCACAGGTAATGATTCGATTTAAAATCCCTTCATTATTGTGCCGGTTGAGTAATGCAACGCAGCAGTCAACGCGCGTTTGTTGAGTTGCTTCACTCAATTCGTGAGGTACCCACCTTTCAAGCTTTTTCACCTTAACAATTTGCTTCAAGTGGATTAAAACAGTTTTATCACTAACACCGCAGCCTGCAGCTAACTCGGATGTGGTTTGCGATGGATCCGCTTCCACAATAGCCTTCAATTCTTCATTATCAACTTTGGTCTCCGGCCGTCCACGGGGCTTGTTCTGCAGGTCGAAATTTCCAGAACGAAAACGTTGGAACCAAAAACGCACTGTGTTTTCTTTTGCGGCACCGTCGCCATCCACAGCAT
>JADDOH010016678.1:0-17373 GCA_016648135.1 Agrypnia vestita
TGAAGTTCAATTCTCGAATCTTCTCTTGCGTTGTCTTCCAGACTATTCCAAAACCTTCTAAAACGTCCAGACGGTTGTGTCAAGTTTCTTTCTTTTCTAAAATCTCGTGACAATTTATATTTTTGTCTAATTATATATGTATATTTAATTATGTACCTACTTATTTTTTAACTAATAACCCAAAATGTTGAAAAGTTAGTCACACTAGTACTACTTATTTGAGAAATATTTGGTTACGTTACTGAAGTAGTTAGGTGTTTACTTAGACGTATTTTTATTTGAATCCAGGCCGACACCGAATTGCCGAAAAGTGCAGGTCTGCGAACAGAAATAAAACATGTCAACCAGCAGATTTGCTCCAACATTTTTTTAAATCCCATCACAGCAATAAACAGAATGGTCAAATGCGAAAACTGCCTTTTAGCGTCAAAAATTCATACCGGTAAACACCGCTAAATCAAATCAAATTTCGAACGTTTTCCGACAATGATCGCGCAAACGGGAAGTTGGAAACGATAAAACCGACTGAGTGACGTATTTCCGCTTGACGCAATGACAAAATTATGGGCACATTTTCGTTACGTATGATTTATCGCACTGCCGACTAAATTTATCGCTGGATAAAAATATGTATCATCAGTTTTGCGATCGGACAAATAAAGCTAAAGTGAATCCAAACTAAAATAATTTCAAAATATTTCAAAAACACAATTACAGGATTATTGTGCCCAGAAGGATCGTCGTGCACACATAAAAGGAATATTGCTTCAAACTCTAGTCAAAAATAGCTCATTACAAGCGGTGACATATATATATACTGTTTCATGGGGATGACAAATTGCAACCGCATATGGAGTTAGCATTAGTTAATTTATGTAAAACGTGAAACGTGTTGCATAAATTACATATAAACACGCCGTTTCACATGTGAGTTTTATTTACTAACGCCTTATATGGTTGAAATTTGTCATCCTCATGAACTAGTATAGATGTTGGTAATAAGATATCTATTTTTTGACTAGACGTTTTGAAATAATATTGTTTTTATACGTATATGACAATCGTCACATTACGTATTAACATTTACACTAGAATATGCCTGAAAATTATTTCAATTTTTAACTCCTCTTTAGACCAGTTTTTTTTACACAATCGGAATATTTTGACTATTGCCCCAGAGACAACATTATTAATCAATATACATTATAGATGTCTCATAGAGACGAAGCTATTTATACAGACAGGAAAGTAGGTGTGGAAGTATTTTTGAGCGTTTATTATATTTGGTCGCTGGCTTTAGTTCTACGCCTTAGGACGGGTTGTACAGAGTTAACATACAGGGTGTCTAATAGCTAGTAGCAAAAATTTTACAGGTTTCTTCCATAACAATGAGTCGAAAATGTTCAAGCAACCATGACAATATGATCAACAATGATGAAAATATGCAAAATCAAAATTTGCATTTTTTTTTTAATATTTCGGACTTATTTTTTTTCACAAAGTTGAACTTTCATTACACTTACTAAAATCGATTATGAAAAATTCATTTGCCTGAATATAAGTGGAATGAAATGATTAAAATCTTGCAAAAATTAAAAATAGATTTTTTTACAAGGTTTTTATCATTTTATTTGAGTTTTATTGAATCGAGTGAATTTTTCATAATCGATTTTAGTTACTGTAATGATAGTTCAATTTTTGGCAAAAAATAAGCCAGAAATGTTGAAAAATATGCAAAAATTGATATTGCGTATCTCCATAACAATTGAGGTCATGATTGCTTAAATATATAAAAATGCCGGGTACCATGGCTCACTTATGTGTGAGTTGAATTAACCATGATCCTATTTCTTATTTTTTGGTTATCACGAAAAATATTTTTTTTAAATAATAGTACAGAACTTAATGTTATAAAATTTATGTTTTACGCTATATTATAATACACAGAGTATATCAGTATATTTGTAGTTATCTTTAGGGTGTTTCGTTGACGGCGCGCTCAGTACGCAACTGACTTTCGGAGTACCTAAAGATGCGAAGTGCCAAAGGTTTATTCTAGCCACTATTAATATAACTTGTTAAATTCATCTAAATTTTAGTGAGGAATTAGAAATAAATCATGAATAAAATACATAAATTTATCTTGTACCAAAATTATTAAAGGGTTAGTCATTCAAGAAAATAATAATAAAATAAATCACAAAAGTGTCGGAAAGAACAGAGCATATTTTAATACACATTTGAGTGAAAATGCGATAGTCAACCAAAATGATTAACGATTCAAGACACACAAGACACATTTTATGGTAATCCCTCGCATAAAGCTCATACATTATAATACTCGGGTACATTCCGGCTCGGGCTCACGGCTCGCCGGCCGCCGCGGGAAGAGGGCGTCCCGGTGGCTAGGAAATAAGCTCCAGGAATATGGCCGACGGCAGTACGACTTCCATCTTTGCGGAAATATGTCTCAGCGGTTGGCACTTGTAGTTGGCGCTGTGCTACGTAAACATTCCACTTTTATATTGTCAATACTTGCTTGTGTTGTTTCGTACAGTGCTTTGTGATATAGCACTGTATGCCTACAATCACTATAAAATGTATTTCGAAAATAAGTTTAATATTATGCCCATTTTAATACTACCCTTACTAGTCTCATTTTTTCACAGAGAGTATTAATTCACGTGTTCTATGTACTGGTCGATCGCAACAGGCGTTAAAAATGTGGCTATTAATCAGAATCTTACGTGAACCATCGCGAAATCTCAAATTGGCTACATTTGTCCGATGCGCGGAATTATCCAATGCTAGTTACACGTATTTGTCCCTGATGATATCACTTCTTGCATTTCGATGTTTTATTAATGGTTTAGTATCGTAAATAGTAAAATTCTTTCCAAATTTTGCAACGATTCGCCTAATAGCATAATAATAGTATTTTAATTATGTGGGCCATAAGTTAACGGAGTTCACCTTAAATATTCAATAAACGGACGTTTATCTTCATAAAAAAACAATGAATTACCAAACTTTGGGCAAGCGTGTGCTATATACCTAAATACCTATATTATTACGGTTAATAAACCGTTTCACTATTTAATAATGACTATAATAAAGTAAATACACGGATCAGTAGAAGTCAAACAAAACACATAAACGGCGTCGCTGAAGAAACCCACCCCTCCACAAACACCTGACGCAGAATTTTTCAAACTCTCCCTTGACGGTGAGCTCCGGACCCGAATGGACGTGCGCTTTTCGGATAAGTAGCTCAAGACGTCGTGAGATCTGTTCGAAACGTCGGCAGACGACTTGTCCTGAAGACCAGAAGACCAGAACCAGCGTGTTACTCCCAAAGTAGTTAGAACTAACATTACGGGACTCGCTTCCATAAATAAATGAAAAATATAAATAACATATATACTTAATTTGCAGTTTAGCAAAGAATACTTCCATTATTCGGAAATCGACTAGCGGGAAGACGTCAAAGCTTCGTTTGATATTCTCGTAAACAATTGATTACTCTCCTAATAAAAACGGAATAATATAAATAAGTGAATTAATAATTCAAAGAGAATCGCGTAAGACAAGGTCCGTGGTTCGAATCCAGGTTCCAGCATTTAATTTTTCAGTTTTATTATTTGATATTTGTGTGTTTCTCTTAATTTCATTTATTTATTTATTTATATATATATATATATATATATATATATATATATACATATATATGTTAGTTCTATTTTTACATATTATTAACAAATATTTTAAATTTTGGTGTAAAATTAAAATATTTGTTAATAATACAATATTTAACCATTGTTTGCAGTAGAATTATATCTGTGATAATAAGATACCTGGTTTCAAGACCTAAGAGACTCTTGAATTTTCCTTACAACATAAGGCGATTGTATAAATTCGAAATTTAAGCAAATTCGTAAGATGAATGTCGGAAGAAGAAATGAATATACAAGTTGGGTAAACAGGGAGAGGGAGCGAGACGGAGAGCGTTATTATTTTCGCGTTAATACTCAGTAAGAACCCGGCATATATCCATATTAATGTACACCATATTTCACAGAATTTAATTCATATGCTAAATAGGGGCAATGCGATTTGTCAAAATGGAAATAACAGGAATAAAATCAAAATATTCGAAGAAGGAAAGAATTTTCTCTCATTTTAGAAAGCATTTGTTAAAAAAATAATATTAGGTCCTTACATATGAAATTGACGTTTAATATGGGAGGAACATAAAGCCGATTTTTTTTTATTATAATATATTTATTTAATCAAAGTATGTACCATTGCTATCTATGCACTTTTGCCATCTCATAGGTAGTTCATCGATCCCTTTACTAAAAAAACCATTCGGACGGGAATCAATAAAATCTTTGAAGGCGGTTTGGACTGCCCCATCGGAGTTGAATTTTTTCCTTTGCAAGAAGTTATCCAAATTTCGAAAAAAATGGTAATCTGTTGGGGCAAGGTCCGGAGAGTACGGTGGATGTCTTAGACATTCCAATTGAAGCTCCTCTAATTTGGTAGCCGTCTGTTGTGCAGTGTGTGGTCTAGCGTTATCATGAAGCAGCAGTGGCCTAGAGCAATTAACCAGCCTCGGTTGTTTAGCAGCTAGCTTTTCCATCATGGTTTGCAGTTGCTGACAATAGACATCTGCCGTAATCGTCTGGCCAGATTTAAGAAAAGCTGTAGTGAACGACACCAGCACTAGTCCACCAAACGCTCACAAGTAACTTTTTTGGAGTCAATTTTCGCTTGGGGCATGGTTTGGCTGGTTCGGCAGGGTTCAGCCATTGCGATGAGCGCTTCCGATTATCGTACAGGATCCACTTTTCATCACAGGTAATGATTCGATTTAAAATCCCTTCATTATTGTGCCGGTTGAGTAATGCAACGCAGCAGTCAACGCGCGTTTGTTGATTTGCTTCACTCAATTCGTGAGGTACCCACCTTTCAAGCTTTTTCACCTTACCAATTTGCTTCAAGTGGATTAAAACAGTTTTATCACTAACACCGCAGCCTGCAGCTAACTCGGATGTGGTTCGCGATGGATCCGCTTCCACAATAGCCTTCAATTCTTCATTATCAACTTTGGTCTCCGGCCGTCCACGGGGCTTGTTCTGCAGGTCGAAATTTCCAGAACGAAAACGTTGGAACCAAAAACGCACTGTGTTTTCTTTTGCGGCACCGTCGCCATACACATCATTAATCCTTCGAGCCGTTTCTGCAGCACTGGTGCCACGGTGGAACTCGTACTCGTAAATAACGCGATATTTCAAGTTTTTCATTTTATAAACTGAGTGACGCAAAGAAAAAAACAATTGAGGAAAAAACAAATGAATTATAATTTTCAAAACACAAATACATAAGTAAATAGCTGTATAAATTTGGATTTGGAATTCCTAACCAAAGAGAAGATATTTGAGATCAAATTTGCCAGTACGGCAAAACGTGAATTTCATATGTAAGGACCTAATATTAAGGAATCAACTTTGTTTAAGATAGCCACCTACACATTAAAATTTCTGATTCCTTTTAATTTGAAAACAAGCTAAGCATTCATTCTTCTTAATAGGCTTTTTTATGAATAAGATGAATCGAAATTGGAAAAATATGCTTTATATTTTTTAATAATGATATATTTTTAGTATTTTGAATAATTATGAAAAAAACATATTTTTTTACAGTATTTTTATTTGATAAGAGAATATCACTACATGTTTTGAAAAAAAATAAACTAGGTAAATGAACGCCTCCAATCGATGATTTATTTATAATTTTTGAAATCATTCTCATTGTGTCAGAATTTAACCACAATTCAATACGTACTACAACTAGAGAATCTCCAATTCAATCTAATCTCGTGCCATAAAAAACAATAATCTCGGGTCAGTTTCGGGATTATAAAATTTTTAATGAAAGAATTTCAGAAATTTTTTACATTTAATGTTGCATTTATAGAAATAGCTTAAAATAACTATTACAAAATAAATAAGTACGTACTACTTATATTTAAATAAATAGGTAAGAAATATTTGAACCAGAAATAACGTAAAAAAAGTGCGAGATTAATAAATAACAATTTATTATTACGAGTAAGAGTAAAATACCTGAAGCGACAGCAAAACATAGAGTGTTTCATTATTTGATCCAATTTTGATATTAATCCAAAATATTAATCAGATTATTAAGTTATTTTCCCGAGAATCATAAATACTATAAACTGGGCCGGGATCCCGGATTGGATTCCCCAGTCGGAACCCACAGAAAAGTGAAGAATTGGACTTTTATAATTTCACGTGTATATTCCGCCCCGGGCACATGTGTACGAGTATCGATTATAGCGCAACAAAATCCAGCTTCCAGCACAAAACAAAGGCTCAGTCGGGCGGAGATGAATGGCCCCGACAGGGCCACCTATAGTAATTAGGCCAGGTAACAATTGCCCGCGCATTCGTAAATCTTCTCTTCTATTATTCCTAATTGAAATATTGTTTCAACACAACAATTCATTGCGACAAAGCGCCGAACGGTTAATTGTTCAAGAGTGGGCGCTCCTGTGCCCGAGCCCTTTTTATAAAAGGGTCCGCGTTTATTTATCGAGTCCATTCGCTTATGCGGCTATATACACCCCGCCTACCCTAGCCGAACCGCAGCGCGCACCGGCGCGGTGTGATTATATATTTCGGATTTATGGTTTTCCTTTCATGTATATCGGAACCTCCGTGGCAGTATGGCTTTGTTCGGATCCTGGGACGGTATTATAATCACTTTTGTCCTTTGGACCCGCGGGCGAATGGCAATGGATGTGTCTAATTTACGAAATAAAAATTCTTGATGGTGAAATATTTACGCCATATTTTTAAGGGAAAGCGTAGAAAACTCACGTGTTATTTCATTAATGTTTGAAAGATCGCTAGTGTATTTATATTTTAATATATTTGCAAAACATCTAGTTTATCGATGATAATACTAATATAAACAAAAAATTAATCCAGTTACATGATTTTTTTTCTGCTACTACTAAGTAAAAACAAAGAAGAAAAAATTAAAGAAAATCAGAAAAGTGAAGATATTTTTCCTTTTGATATCCAGAAACATTATTATTCTTTACTGATTACTATACATTTCACAGTTCAATGTAAGGGTACAGTTACATTACCTGGGATAACTTAAATGTGATAAAAAATTTAATGATCATCAAAAAAGATAACTGTAGCTGCTACAATTTAATAAGCTATTAATGAAAGAAAGAACGTGAATGAGTTGTTGATATGTACATAGTATATAGTGAGTAACATTTAGTGAGACGCCGTGTTGTCAATAACAGCTGATGACCCCAAAGAACCGAAAATCGATAACATGAATGGACACCCACCGCATTCCCAGGACCGTTTTACGAGCGAAAGCTCCCATATCGGTCCTACTCATACGTCGCCAGGTTGACAACTTTTTACTCTAAAGGCCATCTCCGTGTCATGTCGATGACATGAGTGCTCATAGTGGAATCTGACTGTCTATCCAAGTAGCAATGCCTAGGCAGACATTGACAATAGCGAGCGCTCAAATTTATACCTTGCCTTTAAACGAATCAGAAGCTTTTTCATTATAATTTTGTTATATTTTAGAACGGATGTGAAATAAACCTAGTCTGTTACGAAAGTTACCTTTTCTCTTTTATTGCCTATTTCAGCTGCTCCAACACAATCATCAAGTGTAATAATTATAAGAATACACTACCTAATAAGCAGTGATTACCTCCAAAATTAGTGGTTTCAAAATACTAACACATACAAATTAGCAAATCGGAGACGACGACGAAGACGATTGAATTTTGATATTGAGAGAGCGGCCTCCACAACCAGTTTTTTGTTCAGATTCATGACCACCATTCTGATGATGGTCACGACTTTTTCCTGAGTTTTAGTAAAACCATAGTTTAGGACAGGGAAATGGAGGACTTTTTAAAAATAATTTACTCACGTGTCACGCAGTAAAGGGTGCTATTGCCAAACAAATAGAGAAATGATGATAGAAAAATCATTTAGAAGTTAGATTTGGCCTACAGCCGCATAGGTTGTGTGGTATATTATAATATTTCAGACGATAAATTGGCGTATTCCAAGGAGTAATCGTTGTAATTTAATCTAATTTATTATAAATGTTTTTTCCTGTCTTTATAACCGTTTATTTTGTGCGCCTACGGAAAGGTAAAACATGTTAATATTCAAATTGTTGTAAGCAAATAATAATCTGAATGTAGAAATCGAGTCATAAACATTGCTTCTATAAAAAAACGTAGGTACACCTTTTCAGCCATCAAGCTAGCTGGCAAAATAAATGTGTTGTAGTAAAAGAACCGGCGAAGCTTTAAGTTTAATAAATTAGGTATTCGATTCGACAGGAAGTCATAAAGCTCTACAATTCGGAGGTAACAACTACTGGGGCTTCACTCTACTATCCGGTAGTAACTCGTATTGTTCTTTGGCAAGTTCAATGAGTCGATGATATTCACCGTTTATTTGTAATCGAATCATTGAATTATTTATAAACATAAATTGATTAAATATTCGGATACTGGACCATTCCTAAGGATATAGATTTAATTATAAAAATTACATCTCTTAATTAATAACAAAAAAAAATATTTAAATTAATTACTTGAATAAAATAAGATAACACAATAATATTTAAAAAATACGATGAAAATACGATGAAACACAGCACGATTTTTACGAAATAAATGAACATTATAAATAAAATAAAACATATGAAATATTTTCCTCGAGCATTTTTAATTAATATATGGTAATTATAACGGTGAACATATTTCAGTGTAATGTGTTATCTTGGGAGCGAAACAGGTTCTTTTGCAGCTAGAAAGAATGGGGTATTGTTTTTACTCGCCTCCATCAAGTGCGTTAAAACATGGAACCGTGAAATAAGGGTTGTTTTGGCAATATTAAAAAAATATTTTTAAAATTTTCATACCAAGATTGTAATTTGAAACGAAAAGAAAAGAATAATTGATATAATTAAAAATTTCACCACAAAATCATTTTCGAAGAAGAATATTACGATTTTATAAATTAACATTATTAGGTACTACGAATTAAAAATCTTTATATCTTCATCGTAATATAAAGTGAGTAGTTATGTATTAATAATTTAGATGTGTAATATTAGCGAAATTTATAAATTCTTGTCAAAAAGCTTTTTATCGATAAAAGTTCAAGTTTTTTGTTTGTAAACACTGTGGAAATTCATTTTTAATATTTAAAAAAAAAGATTATAAACAACACTGTTTTATTCCACTATATTTTTTTATTCAACTGTTATAACGTTTTCGAGATTCCTCTCATTGTCAATAACACGTTTATAACTAAATTAAAAATAATTTGAGACAGTATTTATAGGGATTGGGTGGGTGTAATGGTAGTGGGGGTCGGGGGCGGGGTTAGAATGGATAGGATTAGAGAGGTTACGGGTGGTATCTGGATGTTAATTATATTTCTATTATTTATTTTATAATTATTAATTTCTAAGATCTCCAAGATGTCCATTCTTCTTTCTTTACTGCACCCAAGAGGAATCTCGAAAACGTTATAACAGTTGAATAAGAATATATAGTGGAATAAAACCGTGTTGTTTATAATCATTTTTTCTTATTATCGATATTTGTTTTCGTTAATACATAAAAATAAAAAATATATCTCACTCAAACATATTCTTGTTTTTAGTTCTATTAATTTTTCCGCAATCAGAGACAGTACTTTATATAAAATTTATATTTGAAAAATAATATTTAATATATTTGATTGAATAAATATTTCTAGAAACTTTTGTCTGAAAAAAACTTTGTTCTAAAGTATTTTCAACATTTTACTTCTTCTCGTCTCTTATCCGTTTAACTTTTCGTTAGCCAACATGCTTGTTTACTGCCGCCCGGAAAAGTTTGACACTAGACTTGTCTAACCACTGCCTCAGGATCTTCAGCTATGTTATTATAGCTAGAGGTTTTCGTTTACTGTGGCCCGGAACAGCGTTACAATAGACTGACCGAACCATTGGTGTCAGGACATGACGAGTTTCGAAGCAAATTACATGATCTGGGGCTCGCTGCGTCACCTTGGTGTACCTCAGACACCGGAGCACATTCTCTGGGCTTATGAAAGACGCCCGAGAGGGATGATTGCAGGACTGGAGGGAGTGAGGCACGGGTCTGTACGGAACAGTGATCTCACCAAGAACAAGAAGAACCTCATACTCTTCCGTGAGTTCGCCAGGACGTGAGTTTCGCGCTGGGAGCTGCTTCGTGTGTGATTTCTCTGTAGACTGTGGACACGTGGCTCGGACCTGAACTCCGTATTTAAGTGTGATTCTTGTTTTTGTCCTTCCCTATTAGAGAGTGTGTCCTTTACCATAACATCCCCTCACTTTCCTCCTTCCCACACTTATTTTAAATATAGTATTTTACTATGGTTAATTGTTATTTTCTAATTTTTTTAATAACTTTCTATTTCTGTTTGCTATTATGTTATCTTACCGTTTTGTTCTTTTACCATTATTTTATGCTTTTTTCTTTGATATTTCCTAATAAAGTGTGATATGAGGAGGAGGTACAGTGAATGGACTATTGCGGGCCTCTCCGGGTCGCGTCGCCCTTTACAAGACGTGACACGGAGATGCCCTTGAGAGTAAAATATTTGCAACCTGTCGACATATGAGTAGGACCGATAAGGGAGCTTTCCACTGTCTCAGGTCTTTCAGTCATAACGTTCTCCTTCTTCTAGAAATTTTTCCTCGCGTTATGAGATGAAAGATCTCGTACTTTTCTGGATGTCTCATTACTCATTACATATCCAAGATACCGAATTTGTTGTTTTAAATTTATTTTTTATTATTCATTCATTCATTCCTAACCACAACATTAACAATTGTAAATCTATCCATCGAGCTTATTTTAAGCATACGTCTCTAGATGCACATCACAAATGTTTCAAGGGTCCTCATCATATCAGTAAGAACGCCTTCTTTCCGTAAAATAATGCCGACAACACAGAACAACTGACCATTCACATTCGTAATTCATGTCGCGATAATGTTGATAGCGTGACTGCCGAACATTTTAATATTACTGAGTCTACTACTACATTTAAAAAAGCGACTTATGCTTCTAGATCATACAACAGAAATATAAAATTAACCCTGAACCCGCGCACTTGATACTTGCGGTGATTTCTTTCTAATTTAACTTTAAAATTACTCTTAATTTAGTTCCTCAACCATAAAAATGTATTGTGTGACATGTTATCCATAACTGTCGTAAAATATTGTTAGATTTGTCACATTGAAAATATCTGTCAGGGTCACTGACAACCTGTTTATTATGTCTTATAGTTAAATCTTCTAGCTGTACAGATCCTCGTGGTAATCTTATAAATAACTTTGACTTGATTATAAATGATCTTTTACCGTAATCTTTAGTTTGAAAGCTTAGATGGTTTTTTATCCCAAATAATGGTGTGCTTGACTGGCATGATGCGCGCTAATATATTTATTGAAGTTTAACTTATTGAGCGCGTTGCTGAAATTTTAGTTATGAAATTATGTTAAGAAAATTGAACCTTCCGGGGGCTCTTATTAACAATATTTATGATTCTTCTTCTTCTTCCTCAACCTTCATCTCTCCACTGCTGGATATAGGCCTCTACCATACCCTTCTATCCTATGCTGTTATGAAACTATGCTGTTACCTTCGCCTATGCTATTAAGAAAATTGCATATGATCCGGGTGCTGCTATTTCGTTTATTTTCTATTTGCTGATATTTTTTTCATAAAATATTTGTGATCAAATTCATAATCTGTTATATCGATGATTGTATTATGTGCTTACAATTTCATTTCTTCTTTTTTATACAAGCTATCATAATATAAATTTAAAATTTTTACCTGATGATGGATAACTCTCGTTCGTATTATATACCTTGAATGGAACATAGCACGTGGTTTTTTTACGTACGCTAAAGAAATATAAGGCACGTACATGAGTACACGCACCCATTTTTAAAATTAATATCTGTGTATTCACCTACATCATAGGTATATATATTTTTTGATTAATATTATATATATAATTAATAAAAATGAACTTTGTTTTCACCACTTTGTGTTGAAAAATATCATCTTGTGGTCCTTTCATTAGGATACAATTGCATACTAACAAATCAAATTCCCAATGCGAAGTACAAACAATCAAATTATAAAAAAATATATATGGAAAATTAATAATATTTTTTAATATTAGTTCCACTAATTATTTTAATTATAAGTGTTGCGTTAAATTGCAGATTATCGTAGAAAATGATCGGAGCTTTTCCACGAGTTTCCCCGCGCTGGCTGGCCGGCGCGCGGCTGGGCGAGGTCTCCAGGCTTGACCGCTCGCCGCGCGGGCGGGCTCAGCACCGTAACAATGCAGGCCGGAAAACACATGTTATATTTAGTTTAATAATTATTGCGGGCGCGGGCCGGAAGTCGCGGGGTGCGGGGCGGGCCGGAAGCCGCTCGCGACCGACTGGGAAGACAGCGAATGATAAAATGCACACATTATTATATGTCCCGGGACTAAAAACAACAAGGTTAAAATGGGGATTAGTTTTAAAAAAACATAGGGATGCACCCAGACAGCAAAAAGTTTTAAGAGCAACGAGATAATTACGCAGGTATACCAGCCAAAACATAAATTTTCATTTCGAACCTGAAAATATAAATCATATATTAAACTCACGGATAAATAGGTTACACATGCATATTAATGTCCTTATCCTGTCAGATGTACTTTCTGATGATTTACTTTAGGTATTTCAATTGTTCTGTGCTAATATTTTTTTATACATGTAGGTTCTTATTCCTACATTTATTTCATCAATGTTCTGAATTGTAGTGATTCTTGGGATCCTTATGAATATTTTGTATAAATGTTTTAAATTAGCACTAGAGGGTATGTGGAATTCTGTGATTTCTCGTTTTAGTCTGGAAACGTACGCAAAATATTTAATAAATTTATTTTATTTATAATTCCTAACTCTTCACTAAATATCTAAAATATTTAAATGGGCCAGCTACAATAATTCCATAAATTAATAAATCATCTATGAAAATTAATTTGTTAAAGTTTTTTTCAATGTCGCAGACATAAATTTTATCAGCGTTTTTTAGTGAAATACAAGGGAAAATTAAATTAATATTTATGTAAGTTAGTATCATATCTTTACAAAATTTATTGACATAGGATGAATCTCGTGTGTGGCAACGTGCCGACGAAGATCCAGCGGAATATAGATACAATATATTAATTGTGTCGTAATAGAATTCATAAGAGACACACAATGTAGACGCGAGCTCTCCTATTTCGCGTTGTCCCGGCGCCCATTGATAGTCGGTAATGAAAGCCTACTCGGAAAACTATCCCTGCTGTCTGCGTGTGCGGCACCGACAATGGCGGCCCCCGCCTTCCGGTGTTCGTCAGTTAGTTGTTCAGCCGCTGGAGCTGGAGCCGGAGCTGGAGCCGGAGCTGGAGGCCGCACAATGCGAGGGCGGGCCGCGGGAAATGAAACGAGTCCGCCGCGGGGCTGTTCATTTGCAAATGATACGTAGAATAAGCAATAGGGTGAAATTTCTATAACCCGGTGACTCGTCGTAATTTATGTTTTTGTTTTGCGTTTTGTCGGTGGCATAATCGTGCGGTGTCCCACCACCGCGGGGCGGAGGGATATTTAGTTCCTATTTCGATTGTTCACATTGGATCGTATCAATAATAACAGAAAACCTGCCATTTTGTACATCTCAAGAGTGTAGTTTAGTGTTGATATCAATAGTGGCCTACTTTATAAAATAATGCTTTTGAGCGGCTCCCTTGCTTGTTTATTTATTATATATTTTATATATAAAAAGTTACATATTGTACTGTTACCTAGCATCACTATATTTTTAAATTATATGTGTATATCTTTATACGCGAAATTAATAGACATGCAGATATACAAACAAAATGTGTAATTTTATCATATTGAAAGATGCCATTTTTTTAAAGTAATTAGCTAAGTTATTTCCAAAATTCTTTTGGAAGTTGTACATTTAAATAATTTAAAAAATATATATATATGTAGGTACATAGAAAGAATTTATATTTATTGTGCGTTTCTAAATCCATTAAAGTAAAAAATATTTTATTTATTTTAAAGGGGGGTTAGGTACTTAATTGTTAACTGCATTTTATTTTAAAATGAATGTATTACATTGCAAGAATATTGTGTCAAAATTTCAAGTCAATCGGAGCAAAATTGACGAAGTTATGACGAAGTTATTTGAGCGACGATCAAACTGATTTTCTATACCTACTCGGTCATCTGAGGGACGCGCTTACCTGATGATTACCGGATGCGCTATTTTATGGGAAAATTTTTTCATAGACAAGGACAAAAAGATGCTCTAGATCTTCTTGATGAAAGCTCTTTACTGTATGGACCTGGAATCGACGACTATGTGTAATTGTCGAGTTTTAATTTTAAATTTTGTAGTGTGCAAAACTATAAAGCGTTTTTCTGAAACTTGTCATTTTTGAAGTCCGTGTACGTCATAACTCAAAATCTACTGGACCGATCGTTTTGAAATTTTGTACAGTACTTCTTCACGTAATTCACCAGGTAAATTCTTTTTTTAATAATTATTAATTTTTCATTAATAAATTAGCCGATTTTTTTAGCGAAAATCGCTCTTTTGGCTTCCAAGTGCAACCAAAAATTTAAAAATCTAAAAAAAATCTTCACAGCGTTACCTTGAAAAACATATCCTTTAACAAGTGCATTTTAATTTTTTTGTTTCAGATGATTTTATTTCGAGTTATGAAGCACACCGAAAAACAACTTTTTTCGAGGCGCCTCCAGGGATTCACTGCCACTCGCTTAAATATAGATATTTTGCAATGAATTTCTTTTTAAATAATTTTCGAATTATTCGTATATTGTATAGAAATTCGTATATTCGTATATTGTATCGTAATATTGTATAGAAATTAAATATATAAACTAGCACTACCTGTATTGCCAAAGAAAATTCTTGAAAAAATGCCTTTTTTCTCAGAATTAACATTACCCCCCCCCCTCCTTAATTAAATGTTAATTTTTGATTACAAAAAAAAAAATTTTTTTTGTCATTTATTTTGTTTTTCTTTATTCTTTATAACATATCTACGACTGCCCCAAATTTATGACAGTTTATATCTAACATGTTATTGTAATAATAAGCTAGCAACCTGTATTGCTTATTTTGACTTGTACGTACCAATCTTTAAATCATTAAATTTGAAAAATAAATATAAATCACAATCTCATTATTTTCAATTTAGTCTGCAAAATTTTATGTAGGTACTTATTAATATTTGAAAATACTCTCATCTTCTCGCTGTCGCCCATTAAAAAACTAATCTGGATAAATATTTATGTAATGATACACAATAGGAAGACCATCTCTAAGCATTACTCTTCATCTATTTTACTAGCGACTTATCTATTACGTTTGGAAGTGAAAGATGCGTTGATATCCATAATAAAAATGAATCAAAGTAATCACCCACATGCATTTCGCGTTACAGTTACAAAAATTTAATTTGACGTATTTCGGAAAATTTTAAATTTAAAATAACATGTAAGTACATAGAACAGGTTAAATTAAAAAAAAACTTGAACACGCAGACGTCTATTCCGTGCCTTTGAACTGAGTAGAATCCAAAGGGTAGTCATATAAAATCTGTTTAGAATTTTTACATTAGCACGAGGATTTTTAACTCGCAACGTCATTTACATAATCAGCTATGGTACTTTCAAACATAAAAAGTCAAAAAAATTGTAATTTTTCAATTAATAAAAAACATTTCAAAAATATATGACTTTAAATAACAAACGAAAAAAACTATTGGAATATGTTGACAATAAACAATTTGTGATGATGATCTTTTTCAATCAATGTATATAAAGATGTCTCACAGAGATGCAACTGCATATTTATGGGAAAGTAGGTATAGAAGTTTTTGGGTGTACATAGGGCTTACGACCTATCGTACGGCTGGCTTAGGTGATCACTTTACACATATGCAATGTTCGCCATTTCCACCCATGATAGAGTACCATGTCTAGTAATTTTTGGAAGTTTTATATATATTTAAATTATTCGCCACGATTCACATGTGAGTTCTAACGATCCCCCACATGGCTAGCACCAAAGCTTTTTCATTCCCCTTAAATAACCACAGATGTTGCTAAATGAGACATCTTTGCAGACTTTTTGGAATTTTTTAAAGCAATACACTTTATCTGTGTGAATGAAATTCGTCCGAATTACCAACATTAGACTAGCATACGCCGGAAATATTATTTCGATTTTTTTCGATGGTTATCGATGGTTAGGACACTGGCCTCGTGATCCAAAGGTTGCGGGTTCGATCCTCACTCCAGACTAGCAAGTTAGTCCTATTTTCATAGTACAAGCGCTTAGCTTAGTTTGAAAATAGTAAGAATATTGATGTGACACGTATTTCCGTGTTAACATCTCTATTTTTTTTAAAAAAAAAAAATTAAAAAAAAAAAAAAAAAATATTAAAACTCCCTTTTACCAGTATTTTCATTCGGAATATTTTTGAGTTTGTCCAAATTTTTCAGAACAGAACTGGATTTTTTGTCACAGAGATATTATTAATCAATCAATGTATATATGGAGTGGAAAGGGCGAACGTTGCATAGGTGTAAAGTGATCACCTAAGCCAGCCGTACGATAGGTCGTAAGCTCTATGTACACCCAAAAACTTCTATACCTACTTTCCCATAAATATACATTTTAGTCTCTGTGAGACATCTATATATACATTGATTGGTTAATGATATCCCTGTGACAAAAAATCCAGTTCTGTTCTGAAAAATTTGGACATACTCAAAAATATTCTGAATGATCCTTTTCGGCTCTCTCTTTCTTGCTAAATCTTATTTATTTCACCGTTTCAAGGCAATATTAGTGAATATTAAATTAACACAATAATAAAAAACTTGGACAAAGCCGGCTAGTAACCTTAGTATAATATAAACCCACGTGTGTAATGACATCTCAGGAGTATTTAATTAATTTTTAACAAAAAAAAATCGCTAAAACTAACCCCACTAAATATTTCCCAGATTTGGTAAAATATAATGTATGAATATATGCAAATAAGAGCAATTTATCATACGAAATCGCTCGGTGTAGGCCGGCTCGCTACGATCTAAATATAAAAATGTGATTTGAAATTCCCCCATTGAGCGTCGCGG
>JADDOH010016681.1:0-10806 GCA_016648135.1 Agrypnia vestita
ATGAGTCATATTGATCGCAACGAACTTGCTCGCTGTTCGCGTGATAACAAGTTTCTCGAGACATGTCAAAAGTTCGCAAATCGAAAGTTATCCCAATTATAATAACTAGCAGGAAAGCAATCGGCTTCGCCGATTGCTTACTGCTAGGCCCTGCGGGCGGCTATTGTGGCCGCTCCGCGGCCAATGACGGCCGCTCCGCGGCCAGCCATGGCCGCTGCGCGGCCAATTGTGTTTGCTGTGCAGCAAACACAATTGTTTACCTATGCCTACGCCAGCCGCTTCGCGGCCAATTGTATCTGGAAAATTTCCATTTTTGCTATTGTGGCCGCTTCGCGGCCAATGACGGTCGTCCCGCGGCCAATTGTGTTTGCTCTGCAACACGATTGATTTCCTTACTGTTACAAAGTTAATAGAATTTCATAATTGGCCATATTTTGAAGTAAGCAATATTTCTTTTTTTGTTTCATGACAGTTAATATTGTGATGCTGTCAACTGAGTTTTTAAGTTTGGCTGGTTTAAAAATAATGAATTCATCAACATTGAGGAGAAAAAAAATCAGGTTTTAGTGTCTATGGTAGCTGTCAGTGACAGACAAAATTTCAGTGAAAAAATCAGGTTTTACTGTCTATGGTAGCTGTCAGTGACATACAAAAAATGAAACAGCTGTCGAATTCTTCTTTGTATTTATTTTTATCGATAAAATTACAGCGTCTTATTTATTAATAAATTACATACCATTTTAGTTTAATGATTATTGATAAATGAATGTATTTTAAAAATATATCATTTTGTAGTCCATTTCACGACCATCATCTTTAATACTATCCACATAATAAAATATAAAGATTGGACCTTCTAAACGCCCGAGTACATCTTCGTTAACCAATCGAGCATGTTCATTCTTTGGACACAGTATCGCTCGTTTACTCATTAGGGGAACATCCGCTATAGAATGTATTCATTATATATGCTTTGAACAACATTTTGACTTACACTTTCATTTGGAATAAGCACTGATGACGCATACTTTCCTTCCCCCGGAGGCAGCTTTCCATCGCCTAAATCTAAAAGCCACTGTGTAAATGAATTTTCACCTTCTAAAGCGGGGA
The DNA here is from genome assembly GCA_016648135.1 of Agrypnia vestita. Classification (NCBI taxonomy): domain Eukaryota; kingdom Metazoa; phylum Arthropoda; class Insecta; order Trichoptera; family Phryganeidae; genus Agrypnia; species Agrypnia vestita. Next base: position 1,111 of record JADDOH010016681.1, read on the forward strand.
CATTAGTTTTCAAATTGAAAATAGTAAAATAACTGACCGCGAGAAGCCCTTCGAGAAACCGGTAGAATTTGTCTAGTCGCCGCCCAAAATGATTACTTTATTGCCAAAAATATCATTATTACCCATTATATCGCGCAGAGTACGTTCAATTATATCTAAAGCTATAACTGGCGCCATCGGTGCTTCATCCCAGATGATAACATCAGCTGCACTTATAATTGCACGGTTCTTGGATGTCACTCTACATGTTGTGTTATTCTACAAATCAAGAAGTAAATTAAAAGCCATGTGACATGTACGTCCACCTGGTAATAAAATTGCTGATATTCCTGTCCAAGCAACAGATAAAACTTTCTTAGATCTTCCTCTTAAAGTATGTATAATAGTCTTATAAAGGAACGTTTTACCTGTACCACCAGGACCGATAATAAAGAAAAAAAATTTTGTTTCAGGTACATCTGAAATTTTTTACTTAATGTACTGTCGAAAGCACAATGTTGTTCTCGATTGAGTTTTCCAGCCATCTCTAACCCTAAAGAACTGCTAATGCTAACTAATGCTAAATTAATATCAACCACTTCATTATAAGTATTGCTGTAATCTGGTCCCAGCAAACCCTGTGATGTGCAAGAAGAATTTTCATTTATTAATGCCTTTTGAATATACAAAAGGGAACAATATTGTGCAATTTCTGCAGTAGCACCTTGACGACTAAAGTCTTCTGACATCAAATCTTTGAAATCGTTCCACAGCTGCAACGGATCTGGTGGGAGGCAATGAATCATTAATAAGACAAATAGGTCGCGAAGAGCTTTGGGCATCATATACGTTGAAGCTTCAGCCATGCAACGCTGCCATTCTCCAATATCATCGATGAGTCCTAATTCTCGTACTGCATCACGAAATGTAGGAAGTAGACAACCATTAACAGTCCGCAAAGATTCAAAGGACGTAGCGCCAGTCACTTGTAAAAGAATAAGTCTTAAATGGTATAATTCTATATTTCTAGGAGAAACGGGGGACATGCGACCAATAATCTTGTCCCCGCCACATTGCCTCTTCTTCCACTGCTTATTGCTAGAAAAAACATAGAAATTAGTTAAATCCTGATACTTAATATTACATGCCTCATTATCTTGTTGGTTAAGTTTAAACCATGCAGTTAATGTTGTATTATTTAAGGCTGTAGAGTCCAACCAAATTCACCTGATGGAAATAACAATGGAAAAACCATCGGATCTAAATGTTTTGATAACATATTAATACGCTGGAGACCTCCTACATTCTTAGGGTGAACAGCAAAATCTACGTTTGGCGGTAACCTACCTTCGTAATCTGCTACATACACAATGGCGACTTCATTATTATTAGATGGAGCATTATACCTTCTTTGGTCATCTAACGAAGAACGCGTAAAGAGTAGTTGAATATTCCGCATCTGGCCCCCGTGCTCTGCAACTATAGATTCTTCTTCCTCAACCGCTTCTTTCAACCTTTTGTATTGGAGAGCATATGGACTTACACGACGGATGACATTATCAATAGTTTCCATTATATTTTGTTGACATCTAAGGTTAGACGGATGGCTCATACGTACCCTGACTGCTTCATCCGCATCGTAAACATATAGTTGCGCATATGCCGGCACCTCTCCATCACTCTGCAAACTTCTAGACGTTCTATGATATACTTCACCTGAAATTTTTAAACAATACGGGCCTACACCTGGTATGTCACTTATTTGCACTCCGAAAGATGCAAATGCATTAGCACAGTTGTACTGCACATTTAAAATAAGATTTCGCATTTCTTCCTTCAGCATACACTCTTTGCCTAGCATTTTTACGTTCCCGCTGGTCAGCATTCCTTCTTTCACATTCCTCTTCTGTTATGTTTGACAGTCTACGTCTGGCATTTCTTCTTTCATATTGTGAACTCGAATCGCATTATCAAATTGCCGCTTTGTGATGTTGAGTATTCCATCGGAATTCTGAAAAATAATAATATTTATGTATAAATACGGAGAAAATGACACGTAAAATGACATTCGCGCCACGCGCTGTGAGTCTTTTGAGGTTATATGAGAGACGTTATGACGTTAATCTAAGGTTAAGTTCACTTTGCAGTTTAAATAAAATATAAAGCGTAATAAATGTTTAATAAATAAATGTTTTGAACGTTTATTGAAGCAAGATTAATGCAAAAACAATAAAAAGAAAAGCGTAAACGTATACTTACTGTCAATGTCATAAAGCGTCATTCTGTGGTATGACCAGCACAAAAATTCGTTGACTGCAATTACTTTGGCTGTTTTAAATACACGGATTCCACGAAAATATTTAAAAAAATCTATAAATTGCGATATTTTAATTTTCGATAATTTGGATTTGGATGTTTTTTGATATCAGTTTGTTCGTATTCCTATATTTTTTAATCTTTTTAATGTACTCTAAAATGTTTTTTTTTAAACTGGCAACAGAAATTATCCAAATGCAGAAACGACATTGGTTGGAGTAATTAATATATAGATTTCACTGTCTGTCCATCCGTCATAACTTCGTGTAACGTGTAAGTAACTTCTCCATAGTACAATTTTTTTGTTTTCTTTTTTTTTGTTTTCCTTTTCTTTTTTTATATAAATAAATACACACTTATTCCTTAAGAACCGACATGTAAAAATACCGTCATTTTTGATGGGTAACAGGTAGTCACATATAAATGGCATCCCTGGAAAGCCAAAGTTTCTAAAGCACACATCGCTTTGTAGAAGAAATTTCACCGGAAAAATTTGAATTACTCTTTAATGTGGAGAAATCAGTCAATATACAGGGAGTGTCATAGCTAGTAGCAAAAACTTTACAGATGGATTACTACCGCCTTAGTAATGATTCGAAAATGTTTAAGAAACCATGACCTCATATCAATAGTTATGGAGATATATATCAAAGTTTGTATTTTTTTTTCGATATTTCGGAATTATTTTATGCAAAAAGTTGAACTTTCATTACAGTAACTTATATCGGTTATGAAAAATTCATTCGCTTTAATACAAGTCGAATAAAATGATAAAAAACTTGTAAAAATATTTTTTTACTAGGATTTCGTCATTTTATTTGTTTTTTTACAAGCTATGACACTATGTATAATGATTATATCCTCCATTTTTTGAAATCAAAGTACCTAGATATATAAACTCATCTTATTTCAATATAATCCCTTAGGAGGTTTCTAATCAATCAATGATGGGGAGTTTATACCTGGTCTATACTGCTATTAGGACATGAAAATTTACCGGTATTTATATTTCTTTCGCAAAGATACTTATTATATTATTCATAAGCTTCTTTAAAATGCTCTGAATTAGAATGAAGGTATCTTTATCGATTTTTTAAATATTGTCATTATAAATTGGATTTTTTGTATCAAAATACTTTTAAAATACTACATAATATAGTAATAAAAAAAAATATAGCGAATATTTAATAATCACTTTTACTCTATTAATATCAATATTTAAATAATTATAATTCATATGAAATTGCTGTGTGAAACATTAAAATATATAATGAAACATGAAACTGACTTCACGTTACTTCCTAGAAATACATAAAAAGTTTTTCTGCGAAGACAGGATAGCCGCCAAGGGTTGATTAATAATTAATAAAGCACCCTTAGCTTGACTATTAATTTTTGCGATTCATGCGATGTTAGTCTCAGATCCCCAATGCACATGTTTGCATTGTTTTACGCCCGAAAATTTTCCGGATAAATTCCTGGTAAACGAACCGAACAATATAACCTGCATCCAGCTTTCTGCTTTTATTGTTTTATAATATTGTAGCATAAAAATATTACTGTATAATACATTAAAAAGTGAAAAAGAATTTACTTAAATTATCGGTACTTAGAAAATTATTTACCGGTACTTCGGATGCAATTGAGGAATGATGAAATTCTGCCATATTTTACGGTAAATCGGTTTACCAAAAGCCGGTAGTGCATGTCCTAACTGTTACCTGTTTCTTCTTTATGGTGTAGTCATCTAATTCATATAGTATTATTATTATTAATATATTCTGCATGTTTATTTAAAATATCCGGAGATAATATACAGCCCTGAAGCCCGACTTTTTTGCCAGAATTTTGTAAATGTTTGGAAAGGTTTTGTGGAAAATACTTAGGTATATCACGTACATCATACAGGTTACGAACCAGTGATATCAGTTGTCTGGATAAACCCACCCCCGCTTGGACCACCCACAGGAAATCCCACTTGACACAATCAAAAGCCTTTGTGTAGTCTGTGAAGCAGATTACTCCGGGATCTTTGAATCCTCTGCTTTTCTGAATTGTTTACCTTATGTTTAGAATTTGTTCCGGTATGTTTCTGCCTTTCATAAATTCAATTTCCGTTCTATTAGAATATAGTCAGTCAAGATTGTGGAAATGTATACATTTCTAATAATTAAGTTACATTAATGTAAATTCAAATGTTTCAATTTGGTTTTCAATTGCAATCACCGTGTATAGTCAGAATTCTAGAGAATAATGCATAGACTAATATATCGCGAAGTTGATGACGGGATGGTCTTTACTGCTTTTCAAATACTAATAATATATATAATTAAAAAATCGATAATAATCGAGATTTTATTTATTGAATACTTTCATAAATTTTTACAAAACAATTCTATTATTAATTAGATTACAATAAATATTTTTGCATGTGTCATGCCTGATGCAATGTTTTTTCTGGCAGCTTCGCTACATTTATTATAGGTAATCAACTACTAGTTCAGTGAATTCAAATAAGCATATTATATTATTATACTAGAATATTTTTGAGTTTGTTCAATTCTTTCAGAACGGTAGTACTGGATTTCTTGTCAAAGATACATCATTAATCAATTAATGTTTATTATGGATGTCTCACGGAGACGAAACTGTATTTATTTTTATTATGGGAAAGTAGGTATAGAAGTCATTTATGGTGTATATCGGACTTACGACCGATCTTTGGTATCTTAAGACTACCAAAGATCGGTCGTAAGTCCGATATACACCATAAATGACTTCTATATCTACTTTCCCATAGTAAAAATAAATACAGTTTCATGTCTGTGAGACATCCATAATATACATTAATTGATGTTATACTAGTATCATAGCATAATTTGGCAGTCATTTTGTGGTGCAATATTTTAATTAAAAAAATATTTTTGATTGTAGAGACTGAAAAATAAAATATAAATTGTACTAGACAACACAACACTCGAGTTATCACTATTGTACCTTCCAGAGAAGCAGTACCTCTCGTCATCAGGAATAATTAATAAGTAACTTAAAACAGAATTTTGTTAATCTATTCAGAAACGGCAAGGGATCGCGTAGCGGGGAAGGCTTTTTGATCGTTAACGGGAGCAAGGCTTGGATAGGAGACGTGTTTTCTCAGATTTTATAAGATTTCAATGGTTTGCAATTGTGATTGTGATAAAAATATAGTGGCCGAACCGAGATATACTTAAATATAAGAATAAAAGAACATCGCCGTTATCTAAAAAATAAAAACTTCTCTGAATTTTATATAACAACCACAATACCAATAATTGATACCAATCTTTCTCCCGGTAGTAAAAAATCAAAACTACTCCGTCTGGTTCCTCCTGAAGGATTGAAAATAAGCGATTCTTTTATTTTGAGAGAACGCTTATAAAACATATCAAATTCCAAAACACGTCTCCGATCCTAGGATCGTTCCCGTTAATGACCAAAAATCCCTGCCATTACGCTACCCCTGTAATGGAGAGGGAACCCACCCAAAGAGATTCTGTATTAAGGTTGGTTATTAATTATACCTAATGATAAGAGGGACTACTCCTCTCGGAACTACGGCAGTGCTAAGTAACCCAAATGTTGCGTAGTACAAATTATAATTTTATCAAATACAAGTTTTGACAAAATATGACCTGAAGAAATGTTTATAATCCTGACAACCGCTAAAATCGAAGACAAAGACGAAAATAATAGGAAAACTCTATTGGAACTAGAAAGTAGTAATAAGAGAAGAGTGGTACCTCACAAACGAAGTAGAAAGAGAAAGAAGCGCGCGACAGGGATGTATTCTTTTCTCTGTGTTTTTCCACTGATTTTCAGAATAAATTTTGAATGAAGCTTCTCTGGTGGCCATTCAAGGCCTAAAAATCTATTATTAATTTGGCTATGAATTAAAATTTGAAATATTGCAATATATAATTCCAAACTCCTTTAAACGGATTTCGGATAATTTCAATTAAAGCCCTATGCAATATGCAGTTTTGTAGATTTTTTGTCAGCTACATGCATAATACATTGTTTCTTTGCACAAATCACTTTACTGTTTGACATTGCATGTTAAAAATAATTTCTTCCAAAATAACACAAAGAAGCTCCCCAAATATAAAAACTAAACATAAACGAACTTGAATTCTAAAAAAAAACAAAATATTTTCAGGGAATTATGGTATTAGGTGCTACAGATATGCAAAATATATTTCCAATGTTCTTTGTATGTATTTTTTCTTTCGAAATGTATCAATAGTATGTAGATAAGGCATTTTTAATTCCACATATTGGCTTGTTGGTTAACTTCATATTTTTTTTTAACTGCACGACAGACTCCTGAATTGATATTGAAATTCATGAGGTAAGTATGTTATATGCAAGCGATCTTTAAATACATCGACATGATCGCTGAGTTCGTTTAAAAGTTGCACACTACGAGTTATGGTGTGCCAATTCGTTATATCCGTTCTGCATTTTGGGATAACGTATGACCTTGATTGCGCAACTAATAAGTAAAATCATGGTTTAAATTAAACAGTTCCTTTAGATAAGGATGCAATCACCTTTTAAAGTTAAACTTTCCCCTGCATCCTGAAAACCAACTTCCATAAAAGTTGTCGTATCACAAAGTTTTTGATTTTACGCCACAAACTTTATCGTTCTCACGTGAAAATATCTGATCCTTGCGACCCCACACACACACAGGAGCCCGCTGTACGTTCCACACCCATTCATTCTCCATCATCATTACTCTTTCTATTAGAATCTTTCCAGAATAATAGCCCTATAGTTTCCGCATCCAAACCAGAATAATTTGTTTTGGAAAACACGCGAACTGTAATGACCATTGCCTGTGTTGAAAAAAAAACGCACTTTTTATTTTATTACTCACAGTAAAATTAAATATTTCGTTACACAGGGCAATCAAATAGAACATACCTTTTTCAAGTTTCCCTAGATTTAAGAAAACGGAGAGAATAAAATACACATTTTTTTTATTATTTGTTCACACAAAATATATTCAGTATATAATTTGTCGATTTACCAGCCTATTATGCAGTTTATATAGAAGAAAAAAGGAGTAAGAAAAAAAATAATGCAAGATTGACATTATAAAAGACAACATAATATAAAAACATAAAAAGCATAAATTAATATATGATAAAATCAAAAAGGATGTGCAATGTTGGAAAACATTAATAGTTAGGAATAAGAAATAAAGTTACAATGTAAATTGATTTCAGATCAATTTATTATATAGGCTCCGTAAAAACTCTTCCTTGTGTTCATTCATCCAATCATCAAATTTTTTTTTAAAGAGACTTTGTGATGGAATTTGTTTTGTCTTGAGTCCAGGAGGTTGAAAAGTTTCGGTACTATATATAGAAAGTGTCTTTGTCCAAATGAAGTCTTCATATGAGGCACTTGTATTTTATGTTGTGAAATGGTTCTTGTGATGTAGTGGTATGTTGCAATATCACTGCGGTAAAAAATAATTACAGTTGTAGCGTAAAGTTGTTGTATATTAGGAAAGCTAAGTGCTTCAAAAAGTTTCTTTGTTGGGTGTAAAAATGGTTTTCTTGATTTAACTCATATTATGGATTTCTGAGCTTTGATAAGAAGATCTAAAATATTTCTTGCGGCACTTCTCCAGCCAATTATTCCATATCCTAGTATGGATTGGCACAGAGCGTAGTTAATCATTTTTAAATTTTTGAAAATATAAATGAATAATTAATATTGAAAGGTTAATGGGGATTCCTGAAAAGTGAATGGGAAAATCTAAGATGACACGATATTTAAAGTAAATTGAACAATGTGTGACACAAAGTAAATCACTTTGCTGACGTATGCTAACTGTATTCATTACGTGGCAGTAAACTGTATTATTTTGTTTTGACTCGACTCTATTATATTGACTCGAGTTGTTATCTTTCATCTCTGCATATCTGATATACTTGCTCGTCGTGCTGGCAGATACCTGACAATCGACGAGAATGCATGGGAAGATGATCGAATGCACATTTTTGACGTTTATAGCGTTAACTTGACAGCTTTCAACCACACTGATTATTTTTAATGCGCACCGTTTCGGATACTACTGTACTACTACGATGATACTACTCGATAGAACGGACACATGATACCACGATCCTATCAGATATTTGATTGATTTACGTATTTTAATTTATAGAACAGTTTTGTGCGTCGGTTCTGACAAAGATACAGTGGTATTGAATTCGGTTGACATTACAAAAAAAAGTGGTGAATGCAAAGTCTGTTAGTTTTTTTAAAAATAATAATGAATGTAGATGGGGTGAGAGTCGTGTCACAAGAAATAACAGTATGGCGTTCTGTGCTCTCTGCCTAAGAGGAATATTTTTCAATTTAGATAAATTATAGTAGTTCCAGAGAGACGAAGATATTTATATGGGAAATTAGTATTAAAAAACTATAAAACTTTAAAAAAAAAATTTGCCAATATTCCATTTTAAAAATGTAGTGATAACAATACCAGCTGCGATATCTATGTATATTTTGTCACGGGAATGACTAAAGATGTCTTTAGCATGGTCCTTTCCAATATATGAAACAACTGATTTAGAACATGTATGTACAACTTTAAAAAATTTGATAATGTGTGGATGCTCTTACGGCGGAATTGCTGAGGGATGCATTGTGTAAAGTGATCACTTAAGCCAGCTCATACAGGTCATAAGCCCTGGGCCATCTTATAAAATACATTTGTGCACGCCTTACATATAAATAGCTTCGTCTCTGTGTGAGACTTCTCTTATTTATCTTCATTAATATTTTTATATGTTTGTATTATAGTAGTCATAAAAATTACTTAAACCAGACTAGGCTCCTCTATACTGTATCAGTATATCTACATTTGTAACTAAAACCATCTAAATATATGATGAAACTAACAGAAAAAAATGCTAAAGCTCTCACAAGTGAAGCACCTATCAATCTCATACTGTCCTGAGATTGTTCGAAATCGAACAGAATTCGTTGAAATCGATAAAACCAAAATCCCGAAATTAATATTAAAAAGTATTTTGGGGATCCAGAAAATGTTTTTTTCGCAACAATTAAAATAAATAAAAAATATTAAAGAAGTTAAATTAATACGACTAATTTATTTATTTATTTATCATGTATTACGGTTACCTAGGCTACGCCCTCCGTACGATGAATAACTATAAAGTTGGGCTTGATTTAATTTGACGGTGGGCTACTTTGAAAAAAGAGGCCAGCCATGGCTAGACAAACATTCCAATTTGCACCAAATTTTCTCTGCCTTTGTTGTCTTAATTGCAAAAGAATTTGTTTAAGCAATTAGATCCTGCGTGCTTACTTATGGGTCCT
>JADDOH010016682.1:0-11852 GCA_016648135.1 Agrypnia vestita
ATTAAATTTTAGTTCGACGTTACATTTGCAGGTGATTTAATTTGTGAAATATATTAATGAAAAAAAATTGCATATTTAATGCAAATTATTAGGTCATGTTTGCTTGAAAATTTTCGACTCATAATTAAAACAGGGATATAGTCCTGAGAGGTTATTAATGTTTTCCAAATAACCCTGTATATTTATAAAAATGAAAAAGGATAAAATTTTTGATGTTTATAAATAATAAATATAAAATAATTTCTAATGATAGCAATGATTTTTAAATGGATAAAACTTTGATATTAGAATCAAGGAACACTTCAGACGTTTAAATAGCAATAAATTTTCGAAGTTTTCTTATCAGTTTTTGGAAACGAACCATTCTTTTGATTTTTATAAATGATTAGAAATTTTATACATTTAAATAACATGACTGCGGGAATATAACAATTTCTAATCTAACCTAACCTATCTTAACCTAACCTAACCCATTTATAATAATATTATTATTAATATTATAATGTTGATATGCACAGAATAAATTAATAATGCAGTAATAACCTTTTTCTTAAATTATTATTCTAAGAGGTCAATTTAATTATTAATCATAAGAGGTCAATTATTATTCTAAGAGGTCAAAATCAAACCCTAACCCAAAATTCCCCGCCTCTCCCCTCTGGTGGGATGAAGAATGTACCCAGGCCGTAAGAAGGCGTAAAATCGCCATGTCTACCTACAAAAAAGATATGAGTATGGCTAATTACTTAGTTGTCAAAAAAACCCAGGCTCAAACCAATAAATTTTTAAGGAAGAAAAAAATAAAGGGTTGGCAACAGTTTTGTACTTCTATATCCCCCACTACTCCTATTTCTACTGTATAGACAATGATCTGTAAGTATCGCTCATCTTTTATTCCTTCCGTTAAACGGTCTTACAACAATCTATGCCTAGTCTGAATCTCCATCTTTAACTCATTTTTCAAGTCCCACGTCTTGGTTGGATGCTCCTTTTGCTATTCAAGAATTAACCTATCCTCTACAAAACCTTAAAAATTCCTCGCCCGGGCTGGATAAAATATTCTATATCATGATTCAACATTTTCCTTCCTTCACTTTAAATTATTACTTATTTGTCATTAATAAAATATTTGAAACTGGACAAATTCCTGAGGAATGGAAAGTCCAATTGGTTCTCCCAATCCTAAAACCAAATAAAGACCCAGATTTTGGATGCTCTTACCGTCCAATAGCCCTATCTTCTTGCATGCTGAAGGTGGTTGAACATATGATTAAAAACCGTATTGATTGGTATGCAGAACATAATGAACTCCTTTCGTCCTCTCAATTTGGTTTTCGCAAAAAGAAATCTGTTTTTGACAACCTCAGTATTCTTACCTCAGATATTAGAATATCTCTTTCTCTCGGTAAGTGTACTGCAGCAGCCTTTATTGACACTCGTGGTGCATATGACAATGTGAGCCCTATCTTATTAAAATTTAAGCTTATAAAGCTGGGTCTTCCATCAAAATTAGCACAACTAGTCTTTAATATTTTATGTGAAAGGACGATCTTAATAGATGGTCCATCTCATAAATTAACCAGAAATCTTTGGAAGGGACTTCCGCAAGGTTCGGTCCTCAGCCCCCTTCTGTATAGTTTATTTACTGCTGACCTTGAAGAGTCCATTCGAGAGATATGCTCCGTACTCCAATACGCGGATGACATAGCAATTTACTGCTCTAAAAAGGATATACATGTTGCTTTAAAGAAGCTTGCTAGAGCTCTCTCGGGGCTCAACTCCTGGCTTATCTCCAATGAACTCGAAATGGCCCCCTCAAAAAGTCAAGTCATAGTTTTTTTAAGAAAACATTGTATTTCCCAGACATGTGTCACATTTGATGGCTTCAGTATCCCACTCGCCAATGAAATAAAAATTTTAGGCATTATCTTCAATAGAAAATTAAATTAGGCCTCTCAAATAAACTTCGTGGTCTCTAAATGCGAAACGAAATGGAACCTCCTCCGTACGACATCAGGTGTATGGTGGGGATCTCATCCTTTAACTCTGAAACTCATTATAATGCCTTTATCCGGAACCATTTATATTATGCTTTATATTATGCTATTTATATTATTAACCATTTATATTATGCTATTTCTACTTGATCCTCTTCCGAAATATTTAGGAATAAAACTAGACAAAATTCAGTCAAAATGCTTGAGGATGATTATTGGAACCCCTGAGATCATCTCCGATTAATGTATTGCAGGTGGAAACATTGGAGCCCCTTCTCGCAATCAGAAGGCAATATTTAGCTGACAATTTTACTATAAAGTGTTTCAGGATCCCCAACCACCCTATTCTTGCTATTTCTCAATCCCTTCTTGATCTCACGAAGTCAAGTGCATATTGGAAAGGTAAAACTCCTCCTCTTTTGACTCGGAGCTTCTCCAGATTGGGGACTTTCATCCCTCGGGTTCAATCAAACCCTGTTCTTCCTATCTACAAATTTCCATTTTCTAATCACATTTTTTCCCCTAAAGTCATCTCCTTGGGAATTGACAAATTCACTCCTAACCCTAGGAGAATATTTTCTGAAATAATAAATAAAAAATGGTATGGCTGGACTCAAATTTTCACTGACGGATCCAAACTCCAGGCAACCGGCTGCACGGATGCTGCGTTTTATTGCCCAAATGATGGTATCCAAGGTATATTTCAACTCCCAAAAGAGACATCCATTTTTCCTGCTGAGTGCTTGGCAATCCGAGAAGCGCTAAAATCATGTAAACCAAAACAATCAAAGAAGTGCCTTATTCTTTCAGATCCCTTAAGTTCTCTGCTCAAAATTAAATCCAACCCCTTTCGGCACCCTGATGACTAGATCTGCATGGAAATTCGGAGTATAATTCATGACCTTTCCTTGGATAAATTTGAAATTGTTTTGGCTTGGATTCCGAGTCATGTAGACATCCCTGATAATGAAAAGGTAGATTCTCTGGCTAAAGATGCAATCTCACAAGGGGATGTCACATTTTCCACTATTCCAGCGAGTGATCTTCTCAATATAACAAGAAACGATGCCGCACTTCAGTGGCAGTCTCATTGGGACCTCACTAAAATGTCAAAAGGTCGACACTACGCCGCTATTCAGCCACTTATCCCATCTCGAGCCTGGTTTCACGGGATCAGATTGAGCAAGAGGGAGACTTCAATGGTTTGCCGAATGCATCTGGGTCATTGCTCTGTCCGCTTACACCTTGCAAAAATTCATGTTCTGAGCTCCCCAGTCTGCGAGTGTGGACAAGAGGAGGAGGATTTGAACCACTTGTTTTTCAATTGCATTTTAAATATCGGTAATCAGTCCCTACTCCAGGATCTTGCAGATCTTAATGTCCCTTTCCCTACAAATATCCAGCTCTTGCTTGCAGACTGCCGACGGGAAGTATTGAAAGTGTTACTACGATTCTTAGAGAGTAATTGCATTGAGCTGTAATGTTTATGTCGATGACCTATTGACTAGTTTTTGGCAAAAAAATCCTCTTACTGGGTGACAAGCCATTAAATTTAATAAAAAATAAAAAAAAAAAGTTTGGATATTACGACATTTCAATTCGGCGGATTTTAGAAGATAACAAGTAATACGGATACAAAATATGTGTAAGTAAAGAGTAAAAATAACAAACCTGATATTTTAAAATGTTTGACGGGACAGTTAACCATATTAATAATCGCCAGACGCCTTTCGCGGGTCATTTCTTCCGACACGGAATGGCATGCTTAAAAGAATTTACGCACGGTCCGAATTCCTTGTAAATGTCACAACACTATCGAAACATCGAAAACAGTCCATAGCCGTATAGAGTAATCTACAACCTTCGAGAAATATAAATACCTGGAAAAGTCTAGAAGTGACGAGAACGTTCTCCTAAACACTATAAAAATCTAGGAGGTTCGATAATCTAGTTTTTTTTATATAAATACGGAATAGAGCCGCGACGCAGGTGAGAGTTACCGCGTTGACAGTCCCTCACCGTGTGAAATCACTGCGAAGTGCGCCGCGGACGACGGCCAGGTGCGCCCAGTCGTGAAATTGCGAAGGGACAGTAGCAAGCGATTAATCGAGCGGAGTTCTTACCTAAGTGGTGAAATAAACCGAAGCTATTAATAAGAGTGATAGTTGGATCGAATACTCTGGTAAATGTTAAATACGTGTTACCCAGCGATAATAAAGAGTTATTTATAAACGAGTTTTATATTGCGAAAAGGTGTAATTTACAGAATAGCGTTAAGTTTTCTTAGATTAACTTGACTTTGTACATTTAATAATTATTTGATCTGTAATTAATAAATTGCTAATTAATTTTCAGTGTTTTCATTCATTCCTCCCTAGCCACTATACCTAACAATATAGTAACGAAATGGCAAAAGAGATTGCGTACAGAATCTCTCGTAATATGTCAATGACGACAAAAACATGGAAACCTCTAGAACCTTCCACTACATTCTGGAACACACTAACACACTCTGGAAATAGCTACATTCAAGGAACGTCTAGAGCAGTCAGGAAGCGACGGGAACAAACTACAAACGTCTGGAATGTTGAAACGTATTATTTTATAGTATAAATGCAATATGTCATACAAAAGCCACCGCTGAAACAGTATTTCAAAGCATTCAGGTCATTCTTCAATCATCATTTACTATTTATTACAAACAAAACGAGAACACCGCGCTAGATAACGAAATAAAATAAATCTTTAAGTTTACATGACAGCATAGGCACAATCTAAAAAAATATTTGCACGTGTAATGAGATAACATAATTCATTGGTCGTAAATTTTTCAAAATTCAACAGAAAATTATCGGATAGCTGTATATAATACAATTACACTCGGGATTGCTGTTTTGTTTTAAGTTGCAATGAGAGTAAAATAAATAAAAACTACAAACAATTCATATTTTCGTTTTGTTTTCCAGTAGCTGCCATGTCTTCAGTGGTAATGAAGTCCCTCCACAGCCTGGCTAGCAGTGGTCCTTTTTTACCGAAGACCCTCACGCCCATACAGTCCTTCTACTCTGGCAAGGATATCTTCATCACAGGAGCTACTGGCTTCATGGGGAAAAGTTAGTTTATCATTTAATTATATTTCACGGAGCATTCACAATTTGAAGGAATAACATAACAAGGAAATCATCACCATCATCACTCTTGGCACTACAACCCTTGGGTCTTGGCCTCCTCAATGATCTTCCTCCACTCATCTCGGTCTAGTGCCAGCTTTCTCCAGTTCCGAAGCTCTAAGGCAGAGATGTCTTTGAGGACGTTATCTCTCCATCTTAATTTTGGCCTTCCTAAGCTCCTTCGCCCTATTGGCCTTGAGTTCAGCAGGGACTTTGGTGCTTGATGCTCGGACATTCTCTCCACATGACCCAGCCACCGAAGTCTTCCCAGTTTTATAAAGCAAGGAAATAAATAAATAAAAATATATTGTCATCAAATCTCTTATATATGCTTCTCGTGCGTTTACTACAATGTGACTGCTAGGTAAATAATAATCAATAAATTACCATAAGCTTCACTAGTGATTCTCGGATCCCCTTCGCACGTGCGCGCATTTTACGTGAAAAACCTAGACGTCCTAATGACACAGACCTCTCGTGTTAACATATCAAAAAATAATATTTTACAGTATTCACTCCCTATGCGGACTTTAGAACTTCCTTCCGATTTACTGTAAAATAGCAATAATGCAATCCCTACTTCTTTCGTGTCGTTGTAGAGCATCTCAACAAACTGGAACACCTTCATCTTCAACCTCAAAAAAATCCGTCATATCTTTCTGCAATCTTCTCCATCGACCTAAAATTCAGCAACTCTTTAACATTCGTGTTTTATCTCTATTATACGTTTTTTTTTTCAATCCTTACCCACCTCACTAGGTAATTAAAATCTAAATTTAACATTATTTCTACTAATGGTCTTTCACTCCGTTCCACTGACAGTACTTCACTGTCCATCCGCTCTCATAATATCGAAATCTTTAGCCTCGGCTAGACTGTGGAACCAACTATGCCCAAATATCACATCTTCACACAATCTTCAAAGGCAGTTTACCACTCCCAAAAACTAGTTTAATCATTATTTATTCCCATCCATCAACTATTTGTCCATTTTATTATCGTAGAACTAGTAATTTTATTGTCATATTGTATTCTGTTCTATAAAATGGATATGGAAGATATCGCCAATTGGCAATAAGCCCGCCATTGTATTAGTACATGTAGGGAATAGGGTCCGAAGTCCATCTGGCATTGAATCCAATGAGGGCGGACCCTCCGCTTACACAGGATCGCTTTATAAGCTATAGCTCCTATATCGGTCCTGCTCATTCGCCGCCTGGTTGCCATTTTTAATGCTAAAAGGCCACTGTGCGACGGCGGGGCCACAAAGCCGACTACACAAGTTGTCCTTGACATGTTCACATCTTGTACATTGTGTAAATAACAAGTATATAGTACGTTAATTATCGGTATAAACTACAAAAATAAACATAAATAGAAAAAATATGTCAACAAAGTTAGGGGATGCCGGGGAGTTGAGGGAAACATGGAGGAGAGCGCTTCCCTTCTGGGTTAAAAGGAAGTAAACTAAAGTAAAAACATTAAAGTAGGGGAACCCGGGGCGGAATGGGGTAGCGGGGTGGGATGGGAAAGGAGCGTGGGGCTCGCTAGCCATGACAGAGACGCGTGACCTTAACACAAAACGTTCAGTTCACTGCTCTGTACCTTACGGATTGGTCGCTGTTATTGTGAGAGAGCGCTTAGTTTGGATTTTACCGAAGGTAGGAGAAAAAGCTTGCAAATTCTAATATTTGCTCTGCGACATGGAGATAATTACACTATACACCATTCTTTATTCGGAAATTAACATTACAGGTTTATTTCGATATACTTTTGACTGACTAAATGTCTAGTGATAACTCAAGGCCAACAAATATAACGACCATAATACTTGTGTTTTAAATAAGTTAGGCACATTAAGTGGGGCGCAATGGGGTACACCCCGTTCCGCCCCTGATAATATTTGTACTTCTCATATTAAAATGCAAGTTTATTTAATCCGCAGATGTTGCGTAAATATGTTAAAAAAACCAGCCGGTTTTCTAAAGCTGCGAAGGAACATCCCATCAAGTAAGTGAAAACGTAAAAAAGTAACCCATAAAAACCAAGTTTTTATTATACTCCCTTTCTTTGTAAAATATAACAACAATTTAAGATGAAATAAAACATATAACATAACACTAAACTTACACTAATTTAATATATTTCTAAAATGTCAGATGTTTTGAGCTTTGATAAGACACTTCATGCTTTGAAGATTAAATTCTAAAAACATTTGTCAGTCAATTTAGATTTTCGACATTCGTAGTGAAGTACCTATTATGTATACCGACGAAGTAATTTAAATTTAGAAAATATTCCGCGACGTTATCGGGCTGCCGTTGCTAATCAAACTTTTATAATGATTCCAATTTGAAAAAACCAATAAAATTTCTAAAAATCCGAAATTATATTATAATTATTAATTTTTTTTAACGAAAATTTGATAGATCTTCTTGATCGTCGCTACGAGTCTACTTGCCAAGTTTCAGCTCGATTGGAAAAGGGTCAAAAATCGATTCAAAGTTTTTTTGACGGCAAGCCGGCAAGCAAGCAAGTAGACGCCACGAGTTAATATAAAGGGAGTAAAAATGAAACAAAAACTGATGTATTAAAGAAAAGAAAACAAAACCAAGGAATGAAAACAAATCCAAAGAAACAAAAATAACTGAATCTGAAGAAAGCTCGGAAGAAGAAGACGCGGCCTGCTTGTATAGCCATGATTTGTGCTACAAGTCTAATGAAGGCTGGTGTTCTTATGGCGTTTGTAAAACAATGACTGGTACCCCATTATACCCCGGGTGGTGGGGCAGAATGGGAAATTTCCCTTTTTTTTAAAACACATATTTTTGATAGTAATTATTAACTTAGAAAAGTTTAACTTAAGCTTCTTTGAAGAGAAATAAGTAAATAAAAATACAAATTAACAAATAATGGTGTTATTACTTTCAAACTCTCACAAATTGTAATCAAAGCTTAGCTACCCCGTTCCGCCCCGGGTTCTCCAACTTACGCACGTACACCACGGCCGGCAGACAACAAGCTAAAAGTCCACTTGCATACTAGAGACAGCGAAAGAACCAGAAAGCAGCCACAATCAACCGGTTCCAGATCCTCGAATCCATCTCCATCTTCCAGAATCTCTCATCATGAATCCCACGCCTGCATTAAGGCTTCGAATAGTTCCAATTTTCTAAAGCAACTTAGCAGATCAAATATGTAAAGGTTAATAAATAAATTATATTGTTCCAGTTTTACTGGAGAAATTACTATGGTCGTGTCCAGACATAGGAAATATATATATCCTGGGCCGGGGTAAAAAGGGACGAGAACTGCATAAGAGGATCGATGACCTGGTAGACACCGCAGTAAGTTAAGAATGTGATTTTTCATTTTCAATAAAAGTATTTTAATTTTCATGAAAAAAAATTTTTTTCACTTCTTAAACTTGTTTGGTAAGTTAGTGTCGTTTTAGTAAAATAACTAGTGATGCAACGAATACTACTTTCACGAATACGAATACGAATATCAAGCCTACTATTCGGCGAATACGAATAAGAATAATTCAACACGGTAATAAATAATACAACACTGTTCTTTTTTTACTAAGAGATTTAATAATTAAAATTTACCACCGGCAATTTTTTGTTCAAAAAGCACAACATTGGTAACTTCTCAGGAGTTAGGCGATTACTTATATCCGTTTGTCCATTCCCAGCGGTCGAAAATAAATATCAAATATCACGCTTATGAGAGGTCATATTATTAGATTTAATTTGAAATTATTTTACAAGAGTTAACACTTTTACACACAACTGAAATAAAATTGAACGAACAATACGTATTACAAAACAAAAACTAC
The DNA here is from genome assembly GCA_016648135.1 of Agrypnia vestita. Lineage (NCBI taxonomy): Eukaryota > Metazoa > Arthropoda > Insecta > Trichoptera > Phryganeidae > Agrypnia > Agrypnia vestita. The sequence continues at coordinate 9,009 of JADDOH010016682.1, forward strand.
ATAAAATGAGCACCTAACCTTATTAATAACCCAACGAAACTTCAATTCAATATTTATAACATAACATTTACATTACAAACATATGTTTAATTCGTAAATATTATTAAGAAGTGAGATAATATACAAACAACAAAATATCAAACGTATATATAAATTCATCATATCAAAGGTGTAGGAGAATCCTGCTTTGGAAAACCCTCTCAGACACATGGAATATATCAATACCCAAAGCGATTTTGTTCAGCATAGCTGTGGCTCTTCCAACAGGCATAAACATCGGCAGGTTGGTCCTGTATATTGGAATGTGAAGCAATGTATGCTGACGATGTCTAATGTAATTATCAGGAACATACAAACCAATGCTCTGCATAATTTCAGGATTATCGATCATACCGCGCAACAATCGATAAAAATGTGTAATCAAATACACATTCCTTCTAGTCTCAAGACTATTGTAGCCAAGCATACCCTGGAGAAACTCGGTTGGGTAAAGCCAAGGATAATTCCCGTACTCTCTCATGTAGAGATATCTAAGAAACTTCTTTTGGACTTTCTCCACCATGAGAGAGTACTCGCTCTCATGTGGCCCCCAGATCATCGAGCCACTCTCGAGTCTACTTCGCACCAAGGAGTTGTAAAAAGTTTTCAGTATTCGGGTATTCTCAAAAACCCTGACACTACGCAGAACAAAAGTCGTCAAAAGTCGACACCTTTAAGAAAAGCTTTAAGTCATCCGCAAATAATCAACGTACTTCCACGGCCGCTTAGTTGACGCTAGAAGTAGAACTAGACGTGACACATCTTATTACACTGAGCGTCTCCTTCTGCTGACGATACGGGACGTAAAAATTAAAGTTTTGATAGTTTTCCTACAGAGGGCACAGTGTGACGATGGTCGTTGGTCGTTGCGGGGCTTTGTTAGCACCGTTAAAGTCAATGAAGAGTTTCAGGTATTCGAACGAGTAAGGCGAGACGTCCCAGGGTTCAGGCAGAAGATCAAGGCGGTGGAAGGAGACTGCTCGCTGCCCGGGCTGGGCCTGTCAGATGCTGACAAGGATATCATCACAAACCAGGTGGGAACAGTCAAGATGGTTGTTGGAATTTGGGCAATTCTTTAAAGAAAAGAAAAATTCGGAAACGCCACATTTTAGATATTTCATTCATAGAGCTGCACGAGATTTGACATAACGCAGTTAAAAAAAAAATCAATTAAATTATTTAATACATATCCGTTCCGGAATGGGGCACAACTTAACCCCAAAAATCTTTAAAAATACTTAATAATTAATATTAATGATATTGAGCTTTGTAATAATAATATCCCAAAGAAAACAACACCCAAAAAGAAATATAATAATAACATTATATATAGAAATATAATAAGTCCATTCCCTTTAATACAAGTCGAATAAAATTATAAAAACCTCATCATTTTATTTAAGTTGTATTTAAGCAAATGAATTTTTCATAATCGATATAAGTTACTGTAATGATAGTTCAACTTTTTGCAAAAAATAAGTCAGAAATATTGAAAAAAAAATGCAAACTTTGATGCTATTGATATTAGGTCATGGTTGCTTGAACATTTTAGACTCAAAACATAGGCAGTAATCTACCAGCCAAGTTTCTGCTGCTAGCTCTGGTACACATAGAAATATTTGTTCTGAAGAAGGTAGCTTTTTTAAAATATTTTATCCCCTTAGATCGACAAGAAAGTACGTACAGTAATAAACAAGAACAAAAAATATAAGAAGTATCATGCTCTCGCATGCAGGAAGAAAATGGAAATAAATGCAAACGAAAGATTTATATTTCTTATCAAAATAGCGTCTTTCATATGTATCTACAAAAGCAATGGCAAGCTTACTAAAAGTGTAAGAAAATAAAGAAGATAAAATTGGGTTGCAAAAAAGAAACAAGAAAGGACGTAATTTAGTAAAAAGGTTAATAAAATCGAAAAAGTGACAAGCAGAGCTGAAAAATCTATAAAATATGATACATAAAATAAAATATACAAAAATACCACGGTTCCTTATAAAATGATGATAAATTAAGTAGATTCTTGTTTACATTGTACATATAAGAAGTGTAAAGAAAAATATTATAGAACTTTTATACTTTATTATCAACCATTAAGCCATGTATTCACTAGGGGACAAATTGTCCCTCAACAGCACGCGCGGCATAGAGTCTACGTGACGTTGCAACGTCGTGCACTGTTCCGCCACGTCGCGCACAACATAGCGCGGCATTTCTACGTGCCGTGGCAACGTTGCCATGGCGCACGGTACCCGAGCGTACTCACTGCAACATTCCGCGGAGCGTCAGTACCACGTGGTATGTTTACAAGTGAATACGCATGCGCTGTATTTGTCAAGATGACAATGCGGGGAAACGAAATCGTTCTTGAACTGATCGAGCTGTATCGATCGAAGATCGCATAGAATGTCCGTCCTTCTTTCTCTTTGCAGTAAATAGTTTCGCACTCTTTTTTCTCCTCTTACTTTTCGATAAACTCATTAACATAAACAGATACGCGGCTGTCATCATAATCTCATAGGGCGATATATTTCCGCGACGTCTGGAAAACAATAATTATTTGCAAAAAGGACCTTGTTTTTAATAATAATCAATTTACTACAGTAAAACCTCGTTAATTTGAAATTGCGACCCAAAAAAACATTTCGAATTGCGCGGAACCCCGTTTTCGCCAAATGAGATACCGCAGCTGTCAACATAACCTCATCGGGTGACATTTCCGCGACAAGATATGCGAGTCCCGGTGTGTACACGTCAAATGACCGCGTCATTGTCCCGAAACATGAGCGTAGATGTTGATGCGAC
>JADDOH010016683.1:0-10701 GCA_016648135.1 Agrypnia vestita
TTCGTAACGCATAATTCATCAAATGAATTACAGAAATCATTATTGCTGTGCCTATGCTTATAATATTTTATAAAATCGATACAATCTAAAGAAATCTTAAACCTGTCCTCAATCCATTAACTTCCACCAGCATCATATGCTTTCTGAGATGTAATATTTTGAACATATACCCTTTTATTTTAGAGATTTAGAGACGTATCCATGCCAAAATATCATCAGTTACCTAAAAGTAATATTAAGTGCGCCTTATTTAATATAGTTTTATGAATGTTACGAATGCACGAATTGCAGATCTTTCTGGGTGAATTCTAACTCTTACGAAAACACACGGCTTTTGTCGTGATCACAGTAATAAAATTTTGAAAATTTAGGTACAAATTGTGATATAGTTTTCATTCGAAAATCTGGTGCCTTCAGATTTTAGGCAGGGATTTTGGAGCTACCTAAATTTTAAATTTACCGCTTTTTCGTTCCACTGTTTTCTGGAGGTGTCGTTTATATTTTGATGGTGCTGTACTCTGGTTGAGTTTTGCTTGCTTGACAGGCATTTCTGCTCATTCCTTCTAATAGTATCAATTATTTGCTGTTGTTCATTACCCATTATGGATTCAGCATTTAAAAGAAGTGGTGTATAACGTAAACGTCGTGAGTTGTCGATCTCAGATAAAGTGAAAACGCTGAAAAAAAAACTTAATAGCGGCGTGTCCGTGCGAGCCATTTGTGAAACAATTTTAATTTTCGCTCTTGAAAAGACTGTACAGTTGTTTTTTCAGTTTCTGCTGAGTTTTATATATAAAACCATAAAAAATCCGGCATTCATCAGTTCCGGAGATTGCAGAATTTTTAATGTCAACTGTACATTCGTTTATCTTTATATAAATTTAATTAGGTAAATATTTTTCATTGAATTACCTCACTAATTAATTTTGAACCATAAACAGATTGCGCATTATCTTTTCTTTTAGTGGAATATTGGTTAAACCCATTTTTTTAAGTGCATACAGTTAGTTTTAAAATTAGTCTCATTGGTGGAGTCCAATAGGAACCAAATAATGTTAAAAAATCGAGTGAGCTAGAACTTTCGTCGTTTTGCGTAAACATCGTACCTGCGTGTTACTTTTATATTATTATTATAAGTTATATAATTATTATTAGTAATATTAATTATAAGCATAAGTGATTATTGGGATCCATTGTCTGATTTTATCTAAATGTACTACAAAAATCATTATTTTTCCAAATATTTTATGTAATTTTTTTTTTTATGCACTGTATACTTTCGCACTATTTTATTCGATTATACATTCTGTTTCCACGTATTCTATGAATCAACAATTACTTTCTTTTTTATGAGAATTAATTATTCATTTTAGTTGTGTTAGAAAGATTTTATGACCATATATGCTAACAATAAAATAATAAAACTATTTTGCAAATAATCTTCAATAGAATAAGGTATTCAGTGTTTCGGTGACGTTCCGCTAGCCTATTTAAGCCCGGTATTGACAGTCCCTGCCGTGACCATTAGTCTTGTGTGAATGGATGATGCATTTACTCCACGTTAATTACACAACGCTCCACTGGTAACACCGATCAGCTGGCGACGCATCACCAGACCGCCGTCTGTACTATCTACAGCGTTCCACTTAACGGTTAAATCCTTGTGATATGAGCTGATCTAGTGATCACAAAGGAGAGCGTTTAAAAAGCATAAAGACAAATATTCTTAGCAAACCCCGGTTTAGTAATAACAAGCTTTCCAAAAGAACTATCTCCGTAGTCTCTCGAATGAGAGTTGGCCATTGTCTAGTAGCTGTTCATTTGTTCAGACTGAATACAGTGGACAGTCCGATTTGTGAGTGTGGTTCGGTGAAGAGATCTTGATCACATATTTTTTGCATTGCCGAGCTCCAATACCCTTTATAGTGAAGTGATCGAGGCTAAATTTCAACTTCCAACCAATATTTGTAATCTTCTTGCTATGAACTTGTAACGTACCTACCTGTACACCTAAGCTAAATACCTGACTATAAAGTTTAATAATATAAGTTTTACGAAAAGCCCAAAGCTTGAGACTTTAAGCTACCGAATTAAGCTTTATTACGACTTTTGTGACTTTTAAGCACACACTTTATGCTTTAAGCTTCTAGATAAAAACTTAAGTCGAACTTAGAACTTCGGAAGTATATTTACATGAAAGCTAATATAATTTTTTTTTTGTTAAGAATTTATATTTTCAAAATTGGCCAGTCGTGATCCATCTAGTGGCTAGGAAAATTCCCCCTCCGTTGTGTGTATGTGTGCTTCAATATCTGTCATCCAGTTAATGGTTCCCAAAATAGTGTTTTCCTTGTATATATATTTCAATATCAGCACCTGTAAACCTGTATAGGATCCTAGAAACAAGAAAACTATTCCCTCTACGCCGAGCACATGCAGAACATAAGCCCTTTCAAACTAGTTCATCTACGCCGTACAGTGATATCACAAGCAGACATAAACAATACAATTACAAGTATGCTTGCGTTCTCCCCCACCTTGGTGGAAATATTCGCATTCGTATTCACCGAGTAGTAGGCCTGATATTCGTATTCATGAAGGTAGTATTCTTTGCATCAAGGTTATTATATTTACAAGTATGTTCAAGTTCCCCCACCTTGGTGGAAATATTCGCATTCGTATTCACCGAATAGTAGGCCTGATATTCGTTTTTCGTGGGAGTATTATTCATCAACATCAAGTTATTATTTACAAGTATGTTCAAGTTCCCCCCCCCCCCCCCACCTTGGTGGAAATATTCGCATTCGTATTCACCGAATAGTAGGCCTGACATTCGTATTCATGAAAGTAGTATTCGTTGCATCACTCTCAATAATAAAATCATATAGATAAATAATTACGGTAACTCATAAAAATACGATATTACTTATATTAAACGAACAAAACAAAACAATCTGTCATATTAGTAAATAACGTGATCACGGAAGACCGAAGGTTAACTACCCCTGAACAAACCGCGAACTGCCCACAATAATGGAAAATGTTGTAGAAAACATTTCAAATATCTAATATTGAATGAATAAAAACAATGTCATATGAATAACTATCGCGATTACGGAAGGCCGAAGGTTAACCACCCCTGAACACACCGCGAACTGCCCACAATAGTGAAAAATGTTCTAGAAAACATTTCAAATATCTAATATTGAATGAATAAAACAATGTCATATGAAAAACTATCACGGCTACGGAAGACCGAAGGTTAACTACCCCTGATCTAACCGCAAACGACCCACAATAATGGAATATGTTGTAAAAAACATTTCAAATATCTAATATTGAATGAATAAAAACAATGTCATATGAATAACTATCGCAATTAAGGAAGACCGGCTGTATCTAAATTAATTATTTCTATACAATATATACAATTCGAAACACGTCTTTATAAGAACTTGATAGGAACAAATCGTGTTTAAAACAATTGCCTAATGATACGCAATACAAACATGTAACGAGTTCAAATAAACCACACATTCATGTTTTAATAAAATAAATATAAAATCCAGATGCATTTTTAAAATATATTATTTGTAGGAAATTTCTCGTACGATTTGAATTTATATCACACTGACAATCGTGATATCAAAACCCCATAAATACTCCGATCCCAATCATTTCCAAAACAATACAAATCATATAGAAATCCGTGCATTCAATCGCCAGCACAGACAACACAAAATTCCTCCGCATATTTGAAAGTTACACAAGTATTAGGAAAGAACGCCCGCTGGATTATCACGCAAAAATATGAATTATTAAATCTGGTGAGCGCATAGTAATATAAGGTTCCAAATATAATACACATAAAAGGCAATAGAAATAAATAATATTGGAAATGCTTATCTGTTCACTGTTCCAATTCTCCTTTGAATTATTATCAACCTCCGGCTTTTTCCTCGGTCCAGTTAAATTATCTTCCTTACTTCGGACTCTCCTCGACAAAGCCTCGGCCGACCTCCAAGCTGAAAACCCAAGTGCCGCTTTCTAATTTCTATCACCTAAAAATAGTCCCTATCTCCCGCCATCTTTGATTCCAACTTGCGTGTAAAAGTCAAAGTCTAACTCCCAGAACCATTCTCATTGGTCAGATTCGGTGCTAACGGCGCATCTGTGATTGGTCCATCTCGTTAAACAAAATAACATAAAGCCTGCTTTACACGCCCGCGTGCAGAAATAATAAAGCTCGCCCGCACCTACTTATCCGGCAAATATTTAATTATAGAGTATTTAACGGGTTGTGAAGCTTCTCTTTATTATAAACTTAAGCAGATAGATATTTTCGTATAATTTTTCAGCAATGTCTATTTGAATAGGCCAATATCGTTACAAACTCACCTAATCTGATAACGATGATATAAATTTTTTTGTTAGGAAATGACAAAGGTAAATGTATAATTAATTTTACCTTTTCTTAGCAACAATATATATATATATATAACTTGTAAAATTGCACAAATCGCTCTTTGAGGGCGGGTTGCCTGATTTTAAGAAGAAAAAGAGCTAATCTAGCCGGAGTTATCCTAAATTTTTCCATGTATAAAAAAATTGAACATATTGTAATGGATGGTGAACCTACTGAATACTGGCAACAAAACGACTGAATTCTCTCGAAGATTCCATAACCTTATACACGCACGCACCATTCTGGAATTGTCTACAAGATTCTCGTAATGTCTGGAAAGTTCCACAAGAGTCCCGGAGGATCTAGAAATGCGGTGAAAAGAAAAAAAGGCTATAAAAACAAGGGCGTCGCGCGACGCGGGATCAGAGGAGGGCTCTCTTCGTCTTTCGAGGCGAACAGTCGCATTTTATGCCACAAGCTGTCGAAATACACAGTATTGAGCATACGATTTTCCCGCCGTTACCGCGATTTCAACCCGCCGCGCGCTGCGCATCCGTCTACGACGCCCCCGAACGGTGGCGATACCGTACCGAAGCCACCTAATATTACGATTTGGCAAGATAAATTCTTTTTTAAGGATCATATCACGCCGCCGCGATTCCTTTACAGTCAGATAGATTCACCAACAAAAACATTTTTAACAACGAAATAAATTCAGTAGAAGCCTAGAATAGGACAATATACCGTCCCTGTCCTCGCCTCAACCAGCGTAGCTGGCACCGGTCCGTCGACTGACGGCCGGTTCCCGCCCCTGCCGCAAATCTCTGCAATTCCGCCATGGACCAAGCCGCGGCATACCGCGAAGCGGACCCGGCCCAACTCCACCTCGCCGATACCAACGCACAACCAATACGACGAACTCCCCGAGGACAGGGACAATTTTATCGATACGCAAGCCACGTCAACTCCACGCACCGCCAAAAACATTACGCCCCGCCGAACTCGCATTCCGCCGGTCATAATGCCAACAAAAACTTACACTCACGGGCAGATTCATGATATTTTAAAAAAACATACCAAGTCGTCCTTCACCATGAAGTACGCCAGGGGCGGCACGGCGGCAGTCCAAACATCTACCATCACCGACCATCAAGCCCTGATCGCCGGCCTCGCAGAGGACGGCATCACGGGCTATCATACCTTCACACCGGACGCCGAGCGCTTGAAGCGCACGGTGATCCGAGGCCTTCCCGACATTGCGGTCGAGGAAATTGCAGACGACCTGCAACGACAAGGCTTCCCCGTAAACAAGGTCGTCAAAATGACGACACCAAAATCTGACATGCCCCTATTCCTGGCATACTTCAAACAGGAAATTGATATGGGCCAGCTTCGCCAGCAGTTGACCGTCCTGTGTTTTTGCAAGATCACCTTGCAAAAATACAAATCTAATTATCTGAAACATGGCACACAGTGCTATTCCTGCCAGGCATTCGGGCACTCCAGCCGCAATTGCTTTCACACACCACGTTGTGTCAAGTGCTTGCAGCAACACAGGACGGCCGACTGCCCAAAAAAGACGCGAGATGAGCCAGCCGCGTGCTGCAACTGCCAGGGGGATCACCCGGCAAATTATCGCGATTGCCCCAAACGCGTCGCGTACGTCGCGAAAATTCAGCCGCGGCAGCCAGCACCGCGAGCAGCCAACCAGCCGACCAGTCAGGCGAGGCCGCACCCATCCGCCAGACAGCATGTTCCAGCCACCGAGGGTCGACAGTGGTCGAGAGTCGTTCAGGGTGCAGCGAACGACACTCCCACTGTCACTAATCATGAAATATCGCAAGTATATTCCGGGCCGCGATCGCCGCGCCCGGAACACCAGCCACAATCGCCACCCGCTGCGCATAGCGCAGCGGGGGATCGCGATGAATTCTCCGACCTCATGCGGCTCATGATGGAGTCGCGAGAAAGGTTCAGACAGTGCACCGATAGGGTGTCACGCGCCATGATTTGTCTCGAAATCATGGACACTCTGGAGCGCCCTAGCGGTGCATCGTACTGAACTTTTAATCAATTATGTCTCAAAACGTAAATTCGGGTGTGCACATTATCGCGTGGAACGCTTGTAGTGTCCGCGATAAGGTCGATGAGCTGTATGACAGCATCGACAACGCTGAAGTGGATATCGTGCTACTTTCGGAAACGTGGCTCAAAACAAAAGACACAAATTTCAAAGTCCCCGGCTTTGATGTGTACCGAAACGATCGCGTAACTGGTCGTGCGGGAGGAACGGCAATCCTCGTTAAACAGTCAATTCCACACACGCGGTTGCCCACACCACAATTAATTTCACTCGAAGCTACGGCTATAAAAATTCAATTAAATGGACGCGACCACGTAGCGGTTTCAGCGTATTCAGCCAAAAAATTAGAGACCGCCGACATCGATAAAATCATGAATCTCGGCCCGACCGTAGTGATCGGTGGCGATTTCAATGCCACACATACCTATTGGAATTGTCGGCGCTCTAATCCAAATGGCAAAAAACTATACACCCATATGGAGACACGTGATTACGAAATCCTTGCCCCGGATAGACCCACTTTTCATAAAATTAATTATCACCCAAGTACGCTCGATATAGTCCTGGCCAAAAACGTGACCTTTTTGATGGAACCTGTGACCGGAGACGATTTACCGTCGGATCATCTCCCGATATATTTTCGGATGGATGGCTCGATTTCAAAATCGGTTCGGACACAGTACAACTACAAGGGCACCGATTGGTCGGACTATAAAGACTACATAAATTATTACATTCGGCTCTCGACCGAAGCATACAATCATCACTACCAGATGCGATCGATTCACTCACGATGATAATTCAAGATGCTCGCGATACAGTAATTCCAACCAAAACCACTAGACCGTACATGACACCTCTATCAGCTGATATCAAAAACCTCATCACGCAAAAAAATGCCGCCCGCAGGCATTTTCACCGCACCCGCGACCCTCAATTTAAGACAATCACCAACAATTTACAGCGTGAAATTAAAATTAAAATCAAACACTCGCGAAATGATTTCTGGGAGGAAAAATTATCTAAACTCAAGCCTGGTGATAATTCTCTATGGAGAATGGCCCAGGCATTGAAAAGAAAAAGTACAGTCATACCACCTCTGTACACACCGGGGTGCACGCAGCCCGCGCTGTCGAACGTTGAAAAAGCCGACGCCCTGGCGGACGGCTTTGAAAGCGCCTACACCGCGACGCGCGGGGTCGGCGACCCCGATACCAATCATATGGTATTCGTAGCACTCCGGGAATTCAATGCGGCGTCGCCCACTGAAAATGATATTGATGACATTAGATTCACAACCCCCGCAGAAATCAAACGCATTATCAAAAAACTCAAACCTCATAAAGCACCGGGCCTGGATGGAATTAATCACATTTTACTAAAACACTTGCCACAGCGCGCCATCGTAATGCTCACGAAAATTTTCAACGGATGTATTCAACTCGAATATTTCCCCGAGCACTGGAAAATCGCAAATGTTTTGCCTTTCCATAAACCAAACAAAGATAATTCATGTCCAACTAATTATCGACCAATCAGCCTCCTGTCAACTTTAAGCAAATTACTCGAGAAAATTATTATGACGCGCCTGGCAGCACACGTCTATGGACATCAAATACTCCCAGACGACCAGTTCGGATTTAGAAAAGGGCACGGTACCACTCAGCAACTTGTCCGAGTTGTCGAGCAGGTGTCGACAGGCTTTGGATGGGGCAGGAGCACAGCAATGGCGCTTCTTGACCTCGCCAAAGCCTTCGACACAGTATGGATTGATGGGCTTATTTATAAAATGATCGAAATCGGCGTACCTCGGTACCTGATTTCGATCATAAAATCTTATCTGACAGGCAGATCATTCACCGTCTCCGTCAGAGGCGAATTTTCATCCACCCGAAATATCCCCATGGGCGTGCCTCAGGGCAGCCTGCTGGGGCCATTATTATTCAATATATTCACTCATGACCTTCCTTTTCTAGATAACTGCGCTCGGGCCATCTTCGCCGATGACACCGCGCTGCTATCCACTTCCAAATGCCCGGTCCTCGCCTCCAGACAGCTTCAGGAAGCCATGAACCTGATGGTGGCATACTACCGCCACTGGAGGATGAAAATGAACGAGGAAAAAACCGAAACAATATTATTCACTCAAAAACGCAAATACACACCAAACGTCAAAATACTTGTGAACCAGGTGGAAATTGAGTGGACGGACAAGGTAAAATACCTTGGCCTGACACTCGATCGCAACTCACCTGGGACGCTCACGTAAAAGATACACGAATCAAGGCGGACAGAGCAATTGCCTCTCTCCGCCCCATATTCAACAAAAACAGTACACTAACACCGGAAAACAAATTAATTTTATACAAATCAATGATTCTTCTAATCATCACATATGCCGCCCCTGCCTTCAGCAGCATTCATAAAACCAAATACCAAAAGTTACAAGTCGCTCAAAACAAATCACTGAGAATCATATACAACATACCATTCAGACAATCCGTCAAAAATTTAAATAAATTACACAAAATTGATACAATCAAGGAACACTTCCTCAAACTGTCAGACAATTTTCATAAATCATGCACCTTTCCCCATCAAGAAAATCCCCTCATCCGTAATCTCGGCTCATATGAGCACGACATCAATCTTCTGCCTTTCAGATACAAACACAGATTGCCCCGCCACTACTTCATGATGCGACACAACGCGCTCGATCCTCCGGATCGAGGGCCCGAACGACCTACAGCCTCGACCAGCGCATCCAATTTATGATTTTTGTAAATAAATAAATATTATTTAAGATGTAGCTGTGTACATTATTTTTGCTATTTATAAGTTATAATAAGGCGGCACTGTACATAAAGTGTCGCGCCTAATTAATTTGAAATTTTTAAATATTATCAAGTAAAATGTTTAGTGGGTTTTTTATTAGACTTTTTTACCCATCCGAATTCATGTCAATAAATCAACTTATGATGTATAGATAATAAGTATTTAGAAAAAGTGTCAAAGCTATAGAGCTGATGCACTTGTAGCAGTAGATTAGGCGGTCTAGCCGCATGTAGAGTACTCAGAGTATCGTAGACTCTAAGGAATCGGAAAAAAAAAAAATTGCCTCAGACATGATCATTCTCTTCCACATGATGATCATTCCGCTCCATCCGCTCGACTGGACGCACTCGAGTCTAATTAGTGTCGCTCCGCGCCGCCGTTATTCTCAGAACTATTAGCACCTACCCGCCGGTTGTCTCCTTACGAAATATTTTTTTCGTAAGTCGAGCCCGCGTCGCCTTTAAATTCAGTGACTACTGTGACTTTTTAACCTGTGTTGTGCCCCGTTTCGCGTGTGTCCTCCTCAGTCGAGCACAGTCTCCTGAGTTGAGCCCGCCTTTTTAAACTCCATTGTGTTCAGTTCGTGAAAAAAGACACCATAATTTGTGCCAATTTCGGTGCTCGTTTTTTGTGTTAATATTTTACTGTCTTTTCAAAAAAAAAAAAATTTTTTTTTTTATGAAATGTAACCGCGCCTCAAAATGGATGAAGCGCGAAAAAACCTACAAAACACGCTAAATCTAATGGGTCAAGATGAGATTCTCAATTTATTGGACCAACTGCGTTCAAAACCTCGTGCAGCTCGCCTAGCAGGAGAAGCTGCAACCGCAGCCATCCTTAATAGACCGAAACCACCTCCACCAACACCATCCACGTCAGCGCAAGACTACCCGCCGCTCCCAGTTATCGACTTCAACCCGGCCTGGCAAACAGTAGCCAGCAAAAACAACAAGAGACGAAAGGCTGACTCCCCTTCACCACCAAACTCTCCGAGTTCTAGAAAATCAACAAAAGCATCGAGAACCTCCAACGCGACCACAACAACCAAAAACAGATATGAAAAACTATCTGAGTCCGAAGAAGATCCGGAATCCGACACCGAATCGGTAGCTTCAACGGAGGAAGCCCCCCAAAATCCCACTCCTAAACCCAAGAAAACAAATATTCCGCCAATTGTCATCCGGGGCAGCGACAACTGGCGCAAAACATCTGCCAAATTAACATCAGCCGGTGTCAATATCACATCGGCTAAAATAAACAGATTGGGTGTCCACGTCCAGGTAGACACCATTCAAAACTTCCGCTCAGCCACCGCGCTACTGGAAAAAGATGGAACTCAGTTCCACAGCTTCACTCCCCAAGAGGAGAAAACACTTAA